>JAVQJL010041134.1:0-63265 GCA_036024295.1 Nannoperca obscura
TAGGAATGCTTGCCCAGTGGCGTGTAGTCCAGTAATAGGAATTCAAAGGTGATTAAATAATGGTCTGATAGGAGAGGATTCTGTGGAAAGACCACTAGATTTTCAACCTCTATGCCATAGACGCTGATACTGATCTTAATTTCATTTTTTTTATATATTTATATATTTTTAGCTCTGTGTAATTTCAAAAAGCTCAACAAATTAAACCTGCATGGATGTATACCACCAAGAGTAACTGTCAAAATATATTGTTTGTAACTGAACTCAACTGACCCTTTAATTACAGGCATGCATTTTATCATTTTTATTTCAGTTTGTTCGTACACTAAAGCTTATCTGTTGGGGAAAAACACAAAGAGGAAAAAAGCATAGAAAGGAAAGAAAAGAAAAGAGCAAAACATGGATATGATTCAGCTCTGATTAAATCACAGGCTTTTTATCAACTGTTAATACCACATGTATTTTTGGTAATATGAATGCAGGTCACAGTTGGTACAATAGCTTAAGTACCACCACTGAGATGAAAATAGGAGATTGTTTGCTTATCTCTTGGCCAGTGGATTTTGCTGCACACACAACCCATCACACTGAGTGCTTTTTTTTTAAGTACACATGCTGCCCTTCTATTTTCATATTGACAGTGGGAGCAAATCTCCTCTGTGGGGATTGAAACATTGGCTTTGGAGAGCTGCGCTACCTATGAAGACAGACCGTAATCCTCCGGCAAACCCCAGCTCATCCCAGCCCATCATTACATCTCTGTGACCTAGACCGCTGCTTCTGAAACCCCCTCTTCCCTCTTTCCTTTACACTCGCGGAGAGAAAGATGATGCTTCCCTCAACCTTATTACCATTTCAAAGATTTCCCACAAAATCAGTACACATGGCCCCGCGTTAGACTGGTGGCAGGGGGCACAGAGCTCTCTGACTCCAAATGTCTCTGAAAGTTAAGACACTGGGAAGTGAAGCAATATTTTCTGCTACCCAGCCAAGCACGGGGGCAAGTATTCCTGACCCGACTTCAAAGTTGCAGTGGGGAGAGGCAAGGCTTAATCGTCCTAACTACACTGCAATCTAGACCAATAAAGAGACTCATACACAGCTTCACTGAAAGGAAGGGCTTAATGATTTGCTCTGTCCATGATTCAATACTCCTATAGTGGCTTCTTCTGAATAACCGAGAAGTAATTTTGTTGGCTGTGAGCACAAGCCTAATGTAAGTTCATTTAATTTGTGGGTGCTCACTCAGACTTTGATTTAAGGTGTTATCCAATTTAAAATAAGGACTTACATTGTGTCTGAGGTGCATTTTGAGCAGGAAGAAATAAGCTTTTTAGTGACATTTAGGGACATTGGCCTATTCTCAGTTGTCACAAATAGTGCCACAGTGAATGATCTGTTTTCAATGCCGAGCTGAAATATGATAATAACACTCAACAATGACTCAAAGTCTCCTGTGAAAGTACAAAGACGGGCACGAAGGTGAACTTCTGAAGATTTCTTCAAAAAAAATAATTTCACCTCGCTACTTCAAAAGCACTCATCTTGACACACTGTGGTGACGTTACTTCATATTAAAGAAATAATACCCCCCCAAAAAAGCATCCATCTACTTTTCAATTCCAAAGGCATGAGACACTGGTGAGAGGATAAATAATGCTGACGCTTCTTTGCTGTGTGCAAGGGCATTCATTCCATCTGGGGTATGATTGAAAAGCCCCAGTGCCCTGGGTTCAAAGCACTATTACATGGTGCTGTTTCTGGGGTTTTCATCTCAGATGGGTATATGGGGGCCAACATGGAGACAGAAGAATGATACAAGGATCGCCTCTGAAAATCAATCGGCAGACAGACCTACATTGGTCTTGCCTATTTATTTCTGCATCGCTCTGTGCAAGACCCTTCATCAGTGCAGAAAGTCCAACACATAAAGCCAGACCTGATCCCACCAAGCCAGACAGAGAGGGGCATGTGACATCTTATTTTTAGCTCTGTGTTCCCATCACCACACGGAAAAAAACAGATATATGCATAACCGGAATACAGGGCCTATCCATATTAATCAGTATTGGTTGTGTCAATTCTTATTCTTGTGTCATTCCTATATTCCATATTCAGTGTTCGTATCTAACCACTGAACACAGCTGAATGATCTAAATGATTTATAGGGCTTATAAGGGTCTGTATTGGTGGTTGATAAGAAGAGTCCCATAATTTACAAAACATGAAACATTTCAATGGTTTTAACACAAAAGTAAAACAGGAAGTAAACACACTGTGTCTCTTAAGGGCTCTGTCTGAAATGAGTCCCCATTTAGTGTCGCTATTTAGCAGAATTTCGGGAGCAGGAACACACCACCATTACGTCAACCACGTCACTACGCCATTTCTGTATAAATACCATACGTAACCATCCCTCGTTTTGCTCTCGCTTACCGCGCCCCACCCGCCCATCCCTTGTCGTTCGTTTTTCCCGTTCTTTCTCCCTTTTCTTCTCTATTCTTTCTCTATTCTCTCGGTAGGGTCCTGAAGGTGGATCATCGTACCCGGGCGGATTCCCCACGAAGCTTCCCCAAACCATCATTAGAACTTCAACATGTACCTCTTTTCAATAAATGTTTCAAACGTATCTCATTGGTGGTGTGGTCCTTGCTAGTGAACTGTCATTGTTAGCTTATCAGCATAGTTTCCAGCATTCATGGGTTGAATTATCCAGAATTTTCTAATTTGAAGAAAATTGCAAGATAGACAAATTATATTGTTCTTTATATACAAGTGATAAGTCAGCAGCATGAAGCATGAGAGATCAGACCTTAAACTGCTACATTATGAACATTATATTAAGACTTTGTTTAGTTTGTTAAATTACTTTAAAATGTTTCAGTTCAGTTAAGTTGACTCAACAAGTTTAACATTTTTACAACTCATTAACAAACTAAGTAAGCACTTTTCAATAGTAGTTCAGTTGACTAAAAAACTTAAGGCAGCGTTTTTAGTTTTTTTTAAAAGCATAATATTTTGTTCCTTCTGCAGGTCAACAGCATCTTTTCTTACACTTACACCTTTTCACCCCTTTATGAAAAATGCTCTCTTTACAGCAAAGACATAAAGCCTGCTCTGCTGACAATGTGACCTTTCAGATTTCAGAAAGAAATGCGAAAATATTCCTTACTCTATAACACATTACATTTAAAGGTTAACAACACCATCTATTCGTTCCAGAAGCTCTAGTCCTTCATCCCTTCACTTGGCAATGATCTAAGCAGAGAAAAGTCAGCGTTTGCAAACTAAATACTTTGACTTCTAGGAATTAACGGGATTAATCATCTTCCATACAACTCAGGCAAATAAATGAATAAATAAGAAAGGCTTCCTGACTGGTGTGAATGAGTGAGGAAGAAAGTAACAGGTTGCTGAACCTTGTTTACTGCCGCAACACAACACTAACAAACAGGTTTGTGCAGGTTAATTAACAAGCTGGGAGCAGCTGTAGGCACACGCCAGAAAAATGCCAGAATTAGCTGCTTATGTTTGGTGTCTTGAAGCCCTTATTTCTACTCTAAAACTCATTTGAGGCTCATGCTTTGCTCAACAAGGTCTATTACTGTTAATAATCCTTTTTTTATTCAAATTTTAAAGCGCACTAATAGATTTTGTTTGGCTGCCTGGGGAAAGCGACACAAATTCTAAGCACAACATTTACTTATCAGCTTGTAAAGTTGATATGGCGAACTTGTTGGCAAACAGCTGCCTATTTATTCATCCAGCAGACATAGAGCAACTCTAGCATGTACAGTATTTCACTGGTTTTGCTGAATATAGCTGCCTACTGCAGCAGGAAACAACGTTGTAAAACCATAACAATTAGCTGAAAGATGCTCAAAGCTTTAATTAAATATTTAAATACAGTATACATCATAGGTTGTTGTTTTCACTCTCCTCCAGCACATTGGATTTGAAGTGTTATGAAGTGTTGACCTCATAATAGCACAAGTACTTGACTCTACGGGTGTTTGAGGGTTTTCACGTCATTATTGGATTAAAAGTTGAATTGAACATGCAGACAAGTCAACTAAAGGTTTTAAGGGTCCGACAGTGGAATGTTCTTGATTCGCCAAGTCTGTCACCTTACTTCAATCCAGCTAGCATGTCTTTTAACTGGATGCATGATGGGAGTCACACACTCGTCAAATTAAAGCTAACAGGCAGTGTTTCATTTCAATTCCAGTGTGCTGGTGTACAGAGTCAAAACAATGTCAAAGATGTGGGTAGTGAAACTAAAGCAGACCACTGACAGTATAGTATTGCTAGGCCACTTCTTCACTGCCTGTTAAGACAAAGTTAATAACAGGGTTCACATGCACATGTGGTGACCTGGTTATTGAATACTGGCCAGGCTCCGGCTGTACACGGGTTAAACAGTTTACATGTTCTTGTGATACTTCCAACTGCCTCTTTCTGTTGCCATCAATTAACCAGATAACCGAATGTTTCTTTATCCCTGAGGCATCCCATCCGCAGATTGAACGCCCACCCCCCGGCAGAAAGCAGTTTAAGCAGGATTTTTCCACGACAGTTGCTCTTTAAGTGTTTTAATTGCCCGATCTCATAGTAGATTGGTATTTATTCAAATGGCAATACATGCTGTATCAATATGGATTAGTGTGGACTGCTTTTTCTTTTACAGGAAGTTTGCGGTTTACAAGGGTTTTTGTACAGGACCATTCAATGCCCAGGTGCAGTGATGTTCTGGAGTCCTAGTCACTACACTTGGCCATGTCCTGCAGCTTAGCTTTACAGGTGCTGGAAGCTGGAGTCTGTTATCTTCTGACAGAGCCAGGCTACATATTTCCCCCCATTTCCAGATAACCTGACTCCAGCTATTGGCTCCAGCTACCTAACTAACAACCAGACATGAGAGTGGTATCAGTCTTCTCATCTAACTCTTTGTAAGAAAGCGAATATGTGTATTTCCCCAAATCTTGAACTAAAAGTGAAAACATTGTTTCTTTTTTGACTGGATATCACATTTTTTCCATGTATTCTCCAACTGTGTGGTTTCATAGGAAACTACAACTTAAATGTTGATTTTAATGCAGTTCAAAAATGTATGCAAGAGGAGATACAAATTCAATCTGACATTATTCTTTATTGGGAACAGGCAAACCAATGAGCATTTCATTATTTTCTAATTGTTTATTTAGACAATACTAATGAATCAGTGTGAGGTACGAAATGGAGAGAAATCTGTGGTGAGATTCGAACCTTTAGGGTTCACATGTGTGTTTCCAGGAGCAGGGAAATCTATCTGGGTGGAGATAATAATTGTTTATGTGAAATTTATATTATGTAGTATATGAAGCAATAGCAGAAAAGACTGACTTCAACTGACTCTGCCATTACATATGCTTTTGACTGTGGTCTCTCATCACTCACTCTGAGAAAATAATGGCAGTTGGCTTTAAAGGCTAACTCAGCATGATATGACCGCCATATTAAACAGACCCTGGAACAGATTGGTGGTGTGTATTGCTTTACATTGAAAATTCACTATGACCTTGAGATGATCTGGGAAAAGTTGACAGGTATGCTTCTTTCAGTGGATAGTATAGTATGTCCAAAATCTGGCAATTTCTGCTTATATTGGAAAACCTTTTTTTCCTTTTATGGAGTAAAGCATTTAAGTGAAATAATACTGTATCACTGACATAAGTAGTAACACTCTGTTTTTATGGTTCTTTCTTCTCTTTCTCACACTGCCACACACACACACACACACACACACACACACACACACACACACACTGAAACCACACAATTATTATCACAGCTTTCCAGAGGCAGCAAAGCAGCTGCTGTTTCACTTGATATTTTATAATGGAAACAGCAGCAAAATGTCCGTAATGACATCTCTGCTCACAACACTATTCCAACACTTCCATTGCATCACCCCAGAGTCGCTGAGAAAAACTATGGCTGTCAGAATTATACACACCACCAGTAACAGACACAGTAAGGATTTTATCAGGGGCGGAACCACACATTCTTTTGGTATATTCTTACAGTATAAAATGTGTTAAATAATATCATTTTGTGAACACTGTCAATGGATCTGTTTCTTTGTATTTCCTATTTATTTCCTATTTATTTTTGCTTATTAAGGAAAACATGTCCTACCAAGGTTCCCACATGCTTTTATTTGCATATACAATGTTTGTTAATAAGCAGTATATTCCAAAAACAAAAACAAAAAAATCAGGAATTTTGTTATTTTATTTTATTTATTATGGCATTATTAAGATTTATTATTGTTCACCCTTTAACTTTGTATTCTTAAGATCTTCAATTCATTTTATCTTGTGTTCTGTACTTTTTTGTTCTGCAGTTATTATACTCTTGTTCTTATTCAGGCGTTTTATCTTTGGAAAAATATATCTGCTCCAACTAGACAAATAGTTTATCATCATCTTGTTGTTCACTTTCACACATATTGGCAAATGCAGTTTGAAAATGCAGGGGAGACAAAACACAAAATAAAATGTAGCAAATTGCTCATTTGTGATAATTTGCTGTAGAATTGGTTCAATATAAAAGTAATATACTTCTAATAGCCTGCTGCCTCAGCAATATCACCATAGCAACAGACACAGTGACAGATTAGGGCAGATGATGTAGTGTAGCTACATTGTGTAGGAGAGTTTTGTTCCTGCGAAGATCTGTTTTAACATGTTCCATATATCCTCACTGAGAGTAATACAGTAAGTATCGATCAAAACCAAGTCTGATAATGATAATGCCCTGCTTTGGTCATTAATGTGGACAATCAACAACTAGTTCAATAAGAAGCATTCCTCCCAGTGGCCACAGTGTTAATACAATGCCACACCATCATTCATATAAGTGAGTACAACACTTACATGATAATGAGGTTCAGTAACAGGCAGGAAAACCAAGGTCCCTGAGAAGGGTAATGGGATATGGGACGAATCACCGGCCAGTTACTAAATAACCCATAGCAGCTTTAGAATAATGTATGATTACTGCTCAACATAAATTCTATTATCATAGTCTTGTTTTAATAAAGCAGAGCCAGATGAGCAGACTTAGCTGAGAAGACTCAACATTACCACACTAAATTTAGAGGTGTTGCTTAGCGTGTAAAGATTATTTCCAGGTTCATTAAGTTTAAACTTTATTATTGTTAGAAATAATTACTCTAAACAGAATCAACAACAACTTTTTTAGTCCGTTGCAACAAATTTTTATTATTATTATATTATTATTTATTTTACAGACTAAATACTCCAGGTCTAAATACTCCAGTAGATCACCTCCACCGGCACTGCAAACAGGCTGCAATGTAATCCTTTTGGGCAATTGCCCCTGTGAAAAGTATGTCCACTAAAAGTGCTTGTGTGTGCCACTAACAGGCTCAGATTGTTATTCGAAGTGTCTGACAACATTATGGAAAGGATCCCTACAGAGACAGACCTTTTGTTAAAGAGTAAGATCCTTTTTGTTTAACCAGAAACATCAGTCTCACTCTGTCTCAGTACCTTCTATAATGTTGTCTGACCCTGTTAGTGGCAAGCACTTTTAGTGGACGTACTTTTCAGAGGTGCAATTGCCCACATGGATTGCGTTGCAGCCATTGCAGCCCATTGGCGGAAGCAATCTACCAGACCAATTGCAAAAGTTTTGGTAAGTATCAGTCATTTCAACCCCCAAATTTTTAAAAACAAGTCACAGGTTTAAAAATACCCTTTAAAGTTAATGTGTGTCATTTAAACTTTAAACTAAAGAGTGAACTGGACCAAGAAAGACTGACTAGAAAGATTGGTGTGGCTTCCACCCGGACTCTGATGTGGTTTGTTTGTGCTGTGACCATTATGTAATAGTGGATATGTGATTTTAGCATCAGTTCTCAAGCTAAATTTCTATTAAATCCATCTGCTGATTGTGACATTTCAAAACAAGCGACATAAAAAGTTGATCTGCATATATTCATGCCACATTGTTAGGTAACCATGGTAACAAGTATCTACGTCACAATTGAGTGCAGGCATTTTCCTGGTCAAAAAGTGAAAACAGTTAAAACAAAGGTGTGTGGAGTCTAAAATTTAAAATAGTGATTTGCAATTGAGCCTTTAGGGCCAAGAAAAGAAAAGAATAGTTCAGATGCCTGTTAAAAAATGTCAGCAATGGATAAATAAAACAGTACATTGTGTTATTTGCTACATACTCAAAGTCAGTGCTCATGCAGCACTAGTCTGTGCCTCTCCAACTCCTCGTTCCAGCCCAGCGATATTCTTTCCCCGAAGCTGCTTGACTTTTCACTCTCTTGTTGCTGCCTGTTTTGCAAAACTCCTCAGCTCTTCATTCATTCAAGTATGGCTAAAGTGTGGACTCTGACCAAGTCCTTGGTATTATTATTTTTTTATACTGCATTCATCTCTGTGAACAAGCTTTTATGCACCACAACAAAATAGATAATAGTAGCCCCTATTTCTGAGAAGAATAGGCATTGACGCCAACAAAGAACCATCACTGAATAGTTGCTGCTGAAGGACTTTTCATACAAAAATGCAACTACAAACTCTTTAGAAAACAAAAAGTAGTCTGTGGTTTAAGCGCCAGACACAATCCGCTCTTGTTTGTCAATTGTTTATAATTTAAATCTAAGGTGACATCACCCTTTTTACCCAAAACAGTACAAAAAGATCAGGATGGTAGCGTGGAGAGGAACTCCAAATGTCTTGGAGTTTTAAACATGGTTATATAGAAGGTCTGTTTCTCACAGGAGTGAAGGAAATTCATCTTCCTGGCAGTTTCAAAGGTCCCTGCTTTATTTTCTTCTGCTCTCCGCATAACAGGAGGGTAATATCGCTCTCTCCTCGCAGTGAGTCATGTCAAACATGAAACAGTATAACTGCCAACAATGCAACATTGCGTGTAGTTCACAGTTATTTGATCAGAGCAGCTGAAAATGCTGTTGGCTGAATTCAGATGGCTTTGTACTGCCTGCTGTAGGAAACATGAAGAAAGAAAATGACCAAGAGAGAAAATTAAATGAAAAATGCACTTGGCAGGGATGCTGTGTGTATTCTGCTTCATTTCTATTCAGTCAGCTTGTACTTTGTGCCTGTGCATTTATAGTCTATGCATTAACTGTCGGGATATTTGGCTTTGATTCCCCTCGGCTGATTTGTTGGTTGAGTTATCAGGGTAATGCTCTTTGACAGAGCTGTGACACAAGGCGGCTGGATCAAAAGGCATTTTGTTTTCTTTTCATCTCTCATACTCTCAGCCAAGACTTCATTGAGTGAGAGACAGACAGAGTGAGAGACAGACAGACAGACAGAGGCGAGACAGAAATAGGCAGGAAAACCGACCAGATGACGGGGTGGCTGACAGGCAGGTAGTGGAGCAGTCTGCAGTCCTGGATTTGGCCTGTAAATATCTAGGAAATTGCTCATCAACACATTCATTTCTCTCCTGCATGCTGGAGGAGTTCTTCCATTAGCTCATACATAAGTATTTTGGATAGTGAGTTGCAGATGATTAATTCACTCGCATCAATTGGCCGCCTCTGATGGCATGAGTGTTCCTCTCTTGTGGAGTTCACGTTCATGTCTCATCTTTCATCTTGCAACACTGTACTGTGATGGATACAGGATGTAAGTGTGTGTTCATATGTGTGTGTGTGTGTGTGTGTGTGTGTGTTTGCGGTGCTCCTGCTGGCTGAGTTGGCAAAGGCACATATTAATGTATGTAACAGCGATGTTCTTATGTTCAGTGTAGCTCTATTAATACCTTGCAGATCCAAGCAGAAAATAATAATAATATTAAGAATCAAAAGTAATGTGTGTTAGTAACAGTGCTGTTTCAGTGTGTATACAATGATTGTACAGGCTAACATACTACATGGGTGTTACTTTCATAGTTTAGTGGTTCTCAACCTTTTCAACCCTCAGAATAATGAGGTTGTCCTCGACTGTTCAGGGATTACTGTAATATAATTCTAACACATGAAAGCTACCAAACTCTGTCCGTAGACAGAACAACAACTAATCCAATTTGGGCTTTAATTAGTGTTTGACTCTCACAAACACACTCAATACAATCTATTCTAAGGCCAATTATGTCACTGGTACAGGTGACATAATTTAAAAAACATTCCCCAGTCTAAAGTATGTTATTTAATTTTTTTCTCCACAACTATCTGGCGACCCTCGGAAATTATCTCAGGACCCCCTTGGGGGTCATGACGCCCAGGTTGAGAACCATTGGTTTATATCAGTTTGTTTGCCTTTGCATCTATGCAGTGAAGCTTTTTCAGGAAGGCCCAGTTCACACTCACACAGTTACATAGATTCACACCTGGACACTTCCTAGTACAACCACAGTCTGATTTGGTGGCCACTGAGCAGCTTCACTGGAGCAGCTGGGGGTTGCGTGCTGTACATCAGGGCACCACATAGTCGATAATGAGGTAGGGAGAAGTTGTAGTCTTTCACTTCCCCAACCCAGATTTTTCCTGCCGATCCAGGGGTCAAACAAGCCCACTTCTCTAAGCACTTCCCTCAGTGTAAAAATAACATTGCCGTCACCAAATTTGGAGATCAAGGAATGCAGCAACATTGATAATTAGAAAACTTTAAAAACAAAGTTAGCTAAATGTATCAATCACAGTTAAAAGACTGACTTCCGGGTTCAACTTTGACCCACTGTGCACACATACAGTTCTCCTTTTGCAATTAAGATAATTCGTCATATTGGTGCAAAAGACTGGTAAATCCAATACTGCCAAATAATGTAGGATCCTTCAGGATGAAGACACAATATGTTACCTGGCTGTGCTGTCAGCTGTAGCCTAGCTTAGACCAAACACAGCCCTGTGTTAAAACAAGGCCAGTTGTAGCACCAGTAGCAGCACTTATACAATCCTCTAATCCTTAGCTCTCTAAGTTAACTAAAACCTCTGAACCCAGTGACACTCATAGCACAACACCAACTCTCAACAATGTATTCAATCTGTTACAATAATCATTGCCAGCAATAACAATGTCAATGTTAAGCAGTACAGCCATACGAAAGAGAGAGATACCTTGGTACATTGTTATATAACCTAACTTATTAAATATCAACAGTGAACATGTAGCATTTCCAACTTATTTATTTCCTCTGCTTATCTGAATGTCAACATAAGGTTAGATTTGTTTTCTGTTGATAGCTTATGTTTGAAGGTGTCATTTTTTAAATGACGAACCATTGATACAATGGACTCTGGTGTCCCTACATGAAGGGATAGATATGATATCGTATTGCCCTTGGAACCTTACATTAAAACAGAACATCATTTTATTTTTATTTTTTTTCCCTTGAGCTGAAAATGTTCAAGTGCTACCCCACAATGACTATCTTTAATTTAAAACTATGACCAGTCACACTGACCTTAGCTCTGGCTTGCAGTGGCAGCTTCCAGATCTTTACGATCAGGGGACTTAACAATAATAAAAGTGCTTTGTAAGTGGCTTCTGTTTCAGAAGCCTAAAACCCCTCACCACCCACTGACCTTCCTGAAAGACCTCATAAGGTTAATCCCCAGGCAAATAATTGAATCTTGACCTGGCTATTATTATCTCCCTCTAACTGTTTCACTCTGCAGGAAGCTGACCTTGTAAAAGCCACAGGGCCTCCTTCTGGTTCCGCCTGCACTAATGGACAGACACACGTGTGCACAAGCACTTTCATCCTTGTAAAACCCTACATATACAGATAGGCACAAACATGTGTCTTGTCAATATATGGGCAAACACACACAACCGCCAACAGGCAGATTGAACACAGGATGAAATACAAACTTAAATAACACAGTTACAAGGTGACAATGACACACAGACACACACACACACACACAGACATCATACTGTACACTGACACTGACCCGTACATTCCCTTTGTCTGGTAGGGAGGAGCGCACCATTGTCTCCCAGTGGGTGGTAAAAGCTATGTCTTAAGTGATCTCACAGACCCGTGACTGCGAGAATGAAATCACACCTGGCACAGGCTGCCAACTCGTCAGGCCCTGACACACACACACACACACACACACAGATGCTTTTTTACACAATTGAAAAGTACACTTGAGTAACCAAAGTACGCTCTGACCACACTTTTCAAACGTCTTGCAAATTCACTTACACACTCACACACATTAGACACCACATGCACATGTCTTCTGGTGGTCATGGTCCTCTGACTTTTGTAATTAATTTGAATTCTCAACACTCCTGAGGGAGAAAGGAAGAGCATGTTTGAGGTCTCTAAGGAAAGATAAAATAGGCAAAGAAATGAGCATGAGAAAAGTGCAGCATGGGCCTCACACACACACCTCGTCTGCTCTCTGTACTGCGAACACATTAACATACACACATATATACCTAATACATTTCATCCCTGCAACCATATTGATTAACACTCTATACCGCTTACTAACAACACCTGTAAGCTTGAGTGAACACAAGTATAATGGAGATTAGTACCTCACATAATTTGTTGCTTGAGACCGTTTGAATTCTTTGCCATTTAAATTGATAACTGCTAACATGCAGGAGCTACATGCAGTGACGCTGTTGCAATATGTGTCATGGCAGGCAAAATCAGCCAAGTTACCAGCGATATATGATTACTGTAAAGCTACTGTAGAATTGATCTCAGCATGGTGTTCAGGCAGAGTTTACTGACTTTCTAGTGGTCACAGCAGCATAATCATAGAGTTCATTAGTTACCATGCTGCTATTCATCTATTGCAAATGTTTATCTACATTCTAGGTTTAAAGGGGGATTGATTATGTTGAGAGTGAGCTGTTTGTTAACTGGGTGCTAGGTCACTATTTGCTACGATGGCAATTTCTCTACTAGAAATGTTGTGATTACTGTACAAAGTCCTTCAGTGGATGCTCCTGCCATGTAAACGGGAACACTGGGTAAACTTGATAGCTCAGAATAGTTTTGAATCAGCTGGTGTTGACCTTCTGCTCAGAGGAAAAAGACCCACGCCTGTGTTGGCTATACAGCACTTCAATATTCAACCACCTTGAATTATTTCATATTTTGCGGGTTTTACACCAGAATTTTAAATGCATTTAATTTATTGTCTGTAAGCTACATGCCAACGTTGTGTGGTGTAACCCCATGGTCATAACCATGAGACAGTTTCTGCGCTGACATATGATCCAACACATGTCAAATTCTATAATGAAGCACTGAGAAATGATTGTGGCAGAACTATCATTTCTCATAGTTCAGAGGCAGAACTATAAAGAGGTATGGAGGGAAAGGCCTCTTACAATTTCTTCATTAGTATTTCAGAAGAACTACCTGAACTCCTATCCAACCTGAGCAGCCAGCCACAAAGACCTCATTCAGGGAGGTAACCCATGAATCCAAGGAGCTGCCTGACAGAACTAAAGAGCTGCTTGGCTGCCTTGGGAGATGTTGCTGGAAGAACGACAGTGAACTCATCTCTTTAAGAATCTACGCTGTACTCCAGAGTAGCCAGAAGGAAGCCTGTTCTCGATGCAGAGGTAAAGGCAGCAGGCTGGATGTGGCGAAAAAAGGCACTTGAGAGACTCTTGAGGCTAGCAAGAGGCAGAAGAGTCTGTTCTGATGAAATGGAAACTAAACTCTCAGCCACAAAACAAAGCTCTCTGTCAGGCGGAAACCAGGCACAGCTCATTACCCGTCTAATAGCACTACTACCGCGAAGCATGGTGGTGGAAGCATCATGCTGTGGACAGGGTTTTCAGCAGAAGGGACTGTGAGACTTGTAAAGATGGAAGGAAAAATGAATGCAACCAAATGAAGAAATCTTCTCTGAGAACTTTCCTCAAAGTGCCAAAAATCATAGATGAGTGTCGAGCACTTATGTTCTGACAGCCAAATCTGCACTGGAACTGCTTTAGAACTGAGCTGCCAAAGTCCTCTAGCAACCCACTAAAAGACAGAATTGAAATCCATTGAAAATTCTGCATAATGACTTGACGATGTGACTGAGCTCCAGCTTCCTACTGGGAATTGAGAGAATTCTTGAACAGTATTTAGTTAGAACTGAATGCACGTGTAAATTAAATGTATTTATTCCAGTTGGTCTTGGTTGTTGGGTCCACCACATGCAAATATTGGATGGATTCATCTGAAATTTTGTACATAATTCATGGACCCCAGAGATTAAAACCTACTGACTTTGGTGATCCTGTAGCGCTACCAGCAAGTTTTAACTTATCCAGTAAAATGCATCCAAGATGGATCTGCACTAGAATTTGTACAGACTTCCATGGTCCCCAGAGGTTAAAGCCTGCTGACTTCGGTGATTCTTTGACATTTCATCTTGTGCTTTTATGAGGTTGGCATTTTTGGTTTTTAGTGACATGTCTCAATAACAGTTGGATGGATTGCCAAGAAATGTTGAAAATTCATTGTCCTGAGGCATTGTAGCCTACTGACATGGGTGATCAGGTTTTTCCCTAGCGCCACCAGCAGGTTGACATTTGTGGTTCCGAGCGAAATGTCTGTTGAATGGATTACTATGCAATGTGGCGCAGATATTTGTTGTCATTGTGCACTTCCTGGTGATTCCATGATTTGTTTTTCTAGTGCCATTATGCAGTCAAAAATGTTATTTGTGAAATACTTTGTAAAGAACAAAAACTAACTCTTAGATTAACCAACAGCTTTATAGAGAAACTAGCATGGCTGTAGAATCAGCCTTGTTGGAACACAGTCTACAAAATCTCAATTTAGTACTTGAGACTAGTCTGAATGAATACTCAAATATCACAAAATGCAGAAAAAGTCAAGGAGGTTGAATACTAAAACCACAGCTACTGTACTTTGCACCTGTTATTTAGTCAGATATTTTTATTTTGATAGTTACTCATGGAAACAGAAGCTGAGCAGCAGGGGATGAGTGCTGTGTCCTCTGCGTGAACTAAGATGTCAGACTGTAAAATAAGTCAGCTTTCTATTGGATGCACAGTGCACACACAGTCATCAATCTGCAAATACACACATGCACATAGAAACATATGCATTCATAAGACAAAATCAGTACATATGCAGGTATACACAAGCACATACATAACATGTATACACAGTGTACCTAAAAGCTGTTAAAATATAAACAGAAGCAAACCTCTACTGACCAATGTAAACCATTTATTGTATATAATTATCCATTTTCTTCATTAATCATCCATTATCCTTATCTATTCTCCTCAGGTATCATCAGGAGACGAGCAGAGGTGGAAATACAAATTAGACTAGGAATAAAATCAAGTGTGCTCACCATTTATATCTTCTCGTCATCCTAATTACATCAAATGGCTTACTAACCTCTATAAATATTTAAAGACTAATATTTGTTGCAACCTTAGAGTAGGGCTTCAAATATGAGCCGGCGGTTTGTGAATACATTTACAGCACATTCACAGAGGATTAGAAATATCCTTCAAAGTTAAAGCTCAAAGCTGGTTTGGAAAAGTATAATGGATGTTTGTACATGATGAAGAGTCCCCGGCTAAGAGTTGAGGTTGAGAAGTCATAAACAACTGTAACAGAAGTACAGTTCAGAGCCCATTCATAATTCCCTTAGCATTTAAGCATTATTTAAGCTCGACAAATAATAACTGCTCATCATTTCAGTGTTTACGAGGAACTTAATTTAACATTGGGGATGTAAATGAATGCAAATCTATTATTCAGAGCTGAACAGTTTTGATCAGCAGCCAAATTGTTGCAGTAATATCTTGTTTTTTATCCTGTCACATGACACAAATTTGATAACTCAGTGAAATTAAAATAGAGAACCATCACACATACTGCTAGAATCAGCAGAGCTCACTCTATACTGCGGTAAGATGCCTGACGTCCAAGAGCTGCTAAACATGAGCATGTTAGCATTGACATTCTAAGTATGTTAGCATGCTGACAATAGCATTTAGCTCAAAGCACCACCATGCAGCCTCGAAGGGCTGCTAGCATAGCTGCACATTCTGAGTCTTTGTGTTGTGAAATAAACAGATATTGATAGTAGCTTTGTCTTACACCCCAATTGCACATAATAATAAGATGAAATATAATAATAAGTGATTTAAATATCCAAATAAAGTGCAAAATAATAAGTATATGCCAATCATCATATATCTATAAACTAAACTCATTATTCATCAATTGCCATTATTCAGTTTCCCAAGTTCCTGTGGTGTACTGAATCCAAAACCTCTATTGAAGCGTCATTTGGAGAATAAAGTGTTAACAGTGAGTAATCATGGCAAACCCAGAGACCGTGTCAGCTTTATACAATGAACGAAATTGTTGTCACATGGAATCACATATCATGCAAAGGTACACACGTAGTCTAACACTTGTCATAAAATCTTAACACACACACACACACACACACACACACACACACACCATTGTGTTATAGCATATCATGAATTCTATCTTCTTTTTCAACCTTTCAAATGTGATCCCCTAAGATAGCCCATAATAATAATAATAATGGCCTATCCAAGAAAAATGATCAGTCTTAAAGTAGCATTAATGGATAGATATTGCAATTGAATTACGTGGATGAGGACGGCATTATATTTCTTTTGTGAGAAATGAGTCACTTAATTCTCTTTGGCTGCTGGTCACTTAATTCAGTCTGCGGAAAGAGGAAATGATTTCATTATCTAAAAAATGATGGCACATTAACTGAGATCATTGCAGGAATAATTCCAGGAAGACAGGGCTGTTATTTTTACTCTTCAGATAGCATAGAAATGTATATTATTTATTGCTGTGTAAAAAAAAAGAAGAATAGAAAAAAAGTGTGTTCCACTGTCCATAAAGAATGATATCCAGCACCACAGGGACCCCCTGCAGAAGTCAGCAGTCACATTATCTCCCATAATTCATAAAACCCTCCTACTTTGAAGTGCTGCCACCTGTTTTTTTCTTCCCCGGTGCTCTTCCCTCCTGGCCATCCTCATCTTCCTCCTTCCTCCGGGGACTGTAGTTTTAATGTCCTCTCATCTCTCAGGGTTTGGATGCGCTTTTACATTTGGTATTCACCGTGAAACTGATCGCCCACGTGTGCAGACCTTGCAGCGGACCTGCTCTGCCTGGTAAGGCAGTCTGGCCTCGCCTGGAATGCCAAATGCTGCAGGCAACGTGTGACCCTGGGAGGTGTCGTTTTAGAGAAAAGCTAAATATTATCTGCATGTGTCTGTGCCCCCAAGTGCCTCTGCCATTGAACTGTGTGCCATGTTTTTTTGGCACAACTTAAATATTAAATATTGGGCAGTGCTGGGATTTCGATCAGCTTATTTGCATCGCAGCCGCAGTCGGTAACAGCAGATCTGAAAATAATTGCTCTCCTAAATGTCACTGCAGTTGTAGTATCAGAATTGAATGAACTAGGTAACCTATTCCTCAATTCAATATAAATAATCGGATATTAAATTCTACAATGTGAAAATATGCACCCACCATGGTGTAACACAGTGTGCTGAGTGATGTAATGGGTCAATAACACTCCAAGGATCCTCAAAGCCCACTGAATACGGCACTGATACACCACTAGCTAGTGCTGTGGCTCTAGGGATGGCAATGTCATCCATCAGTCGATTAGTCCACCATTTTGGTCAATTTCAGCATTATTGGATGGATTCCCATGGAAATATAGTACTTTAGACATTCATGTTCTCTGCAAGATAAAAATTATGAAAATGTAATAAAATAGATTTAAAAGCTATAGTAACAATAATAGAAAAACAATATGATTAAAGAACTAGATGAAACAGATTAAAAGGACAAAATAAAAATTATAAAATAGAGTATAGGTAGGTATAGTAATAAGATGAAATAGAAGACAAAACAAAGACAAAAAAAATAAATAAATAATTGATAAGGGGGATACAAATATAATAATAATAATGTTACGTGCCAAGCAGAAGCTGTGGGGTGCTGTCTCTCTGCTCTTTCTCTTCCCCCCTCCCTCTCCCTCTGGTTACTCTCCAGGTGCTAAAAGGCTGATTGCCTTCCACCTGTGCAGTCCGCCGGGCCAATCATTGGTTGTGAGAGTTAAACCGGCCTGGCCCACGCTGGAGATCACAACCTAATGACCCTCGGACACATAAGGGAGACGCTGGAGACTGCAGGCTCACTCTCAGATGCACAGATGAACAGAGGCTCTGCTCAACACTTTGTCTTTGATAGCACTGTTCTTGTATACTTTGTTAGCTTATCAGTTGTTAGGCTGGTGTGTCCAGACGACAGGTCTGTGGTGGGTGGAGTTGGAGGACTGGGTAAGTGGGTACCCGTACATTTTGCATTCACGCAGGAGAACCTCTGTTAAAAACACTAGGAAGGAGTTGTTGCATACAGTTTTTAGTTTAGAAGACTAGGTTTTTTTGTTTTTCTTTAGAGAAGGGTCCTAGTCAGGAACTGTGTTTTGTTTGTTTCAGTTTCTTTGGCACAACTATGAGTCCCCTCCTCCCCCCACGTGTGCGATCTGTGAATTACCAGTGTTAAATAAATAAATAAATTGATATCTTTTCTGCAACCAGTGCCTCCATATCTTCTTGATTGCCCTGTTACCATCTCCACATATTCCTAGACAAAAGGGGATGTAACAAATAATAAATAATTAAAAATAATAATTAAAACAAATAATAAATTATTGAAGAAATACTATAGAGTAAATTAATAAAAAAAGTAATGTTGATAAACCTAGGCCGAAGAGGTAGGTTTACAGTTTGATGTAAAGATGTCAACACTTCCAGCTGCTCAGATCCTCAGGCAGATCGTTCCAGTGGATCAGAGCATAAAAGCTAAAAGCTGCCTCACCAAAGGTTTTAGTCCTGCACTTTGGAACAACAAACACACTTGTGCCAGAGGACCTGAGGGACTGTACTGGTTCATACACAGAGAGAGAGAGAGAGATGCCGATGCAAGACCATAAAGTCCTTTAAAGCAAGTAAAATAATTTTAAAATCCGTACGGAAACTGACAGGCAACCAGTGTAAAGAATTTAACATGGGTGTAAAAGATCACACCAAGGTTTCTTGCTCGATGGCCTGGTGTAAGTCCAAGGGCATTCAACTAGTTTTTCTTTCTGAGCATTGGAATCTGTGACTAAAACTTCAGTTTATCCTACTTGAGCTCTAAAACATGTCAAAAGACATTAATATCTAAAATATATTTTTAAATGGAATCAGTTAGTCCTGCCATCAGGAGACATGGCCACATAATCACAATCCAACATGCAGCAAAAAGTATCACAAGCAGCACTTTACTGGTATCCTGATGTAATTTACTACTTTTTTTTAAAGGTAACTTTTTTGGCTTTTCACCTTTTTTATTAGATAGAAAGCTTTTTAGAGAAAGGAAAGGGGGTAGAGAGAGGGAACAACATGCAGGAGAGCACGGCTGGAGTCAAGCCTGGGTCCCTGCTGAGCGTTCTTCCCGCTGAGCTACCGGGGCGCCTCATCATTGACTACTTTAACTAGGGCAAAAACTAGATTGAAACATATTGAATGTATTGGTCAAGTTAATAAAATGGTTATCTTGTTAAATGTACACCAGTTTTCCTAAAATTAAATTTTTGTAGTTGATGGATATTGACAAATCAAGGCTTCTTTTTTTTTTTTTGAGGCGTCACAAGTGCACTCTTGAATGCTGTTGGGAATACGCATTGTTGATTAAACATTGTAAGGACCCCTTCAGACATTAAATTAAAAACATTTTAAAAAAGGAGTTTGGGATTGAGTCAAGCATTCATGTGGAGGTCTTCAGTATTGTTTCCACTTCCCTGAACATTTCAGTATCAGCCAAGCTAAAACTGTCTTGTTTCTTTAGCTGTTATGGCATTGTAAGTCGCTTTGGATAAAAGCGTCTGCTAAATGCCTAAATGTAATGTAAATGTAATGTAATGTTTCATTGACAGATACTAGACCTAATGTTGGCTGTCTTCTCTTTAAAGTAGTCCACAAATTCATCACATTTAGAGGAGACAAGATGGTTGCTATGGTCTGTAACGGGGTTAATGAGGTGATTGATGGTGTTAGTCTCGTTGCTATTTGGCCTTTGCTGCATCTGCCAGACAACTATTTGCATTCAAGATGGAACCAACAGCAAGACACCTCCACCCACTTCAGCTCCATTACCAGCTATTTGGAGCCGACCACCAAACACCTCATCATCATCGCGGCCTTAACTGTGATTAATGTGCTTTGCCCTGCTGGGGTTAAAACAACCGCAGCGCGCGCTGTTTATTGGTTTCCCCTATGTGTTTGTTGACAAGCTGTCTGGGACACACTTAACATATCATGCAGCATTAAAATGAGGTTGCATGGCAGCTACCTTAGGATCAAGAGGTCAGTTTATTACATTACCATCTTTTAACAATGAAGTTTCCTCCAACAGACAAATAGACAACTGGATGGGCATGAGAACCTTCATCACACACCATGCGTTGTGGCTTCATGGGATACCGCACCATCGCCAGCAGTTGCAGAAAGACGTGACGCTCCGGCAGCCAATTGGGTAGAGACTGGAATGCAGGACTGTAATCGGAAGCACATGTTGCTGAGTGAGAGGGCCCTGTATGTTGAGGGAGGATACCAAGAGACAAACATAGCTCTACACTTGGACGCACACACAAACTCAGATACACACAAAGGGCTTTGTGAAAACATACCTATACGGGGAGATGTATGACATGTCATTTATTTTTCCTCGGTCGTGCTCCCTCCTCAGCAGGATTTTGGTTCAAACCGAACCCAGCACAGCCGGCCTGCTTAAGATTTAGCAATAAGGAGAAGTCAAAAATGATAAAGTATGGTTACATGTTCATTTGACATTAAGAATAGTAGCTGTTTCTCCCTCACTGTAGCCGCAGCTACAGCCATCCTCGCCCTCAACAAACCGCGGGGCCTGTGCTATATATACAGGCAGGAGAAGCAAAAAGGCCTGCTCATCAGTCATTTTTTCCCTGTGATGGGCCCTTTGGCATGTGTAACAGAGTTAAGATGGGGCTTACATGCTGGCTTTATGTGCTGACAACAAAAGCAAATTGCCTGAATAATACACAAGCCATAAACAGTTTAATTATTAAATCTCAATGGTAGATTGTATAAGTAAAAGTTGCTCAATAAATACACAAAAAACACACATAAACAAAACTGGGTAAGTTGTATTTCTTTTTTTAATTCAATTTTATCACCTACTGTAAATTGTTATTTATAGTGTTATGCAGCCCTTTCCAAAATTGGACACAGCTAATTTTATTTCCCGGGCTACTAAGCTTAACGATAAAGTGGGCCTGGAATTTATGGTGGTTTCCACTGGCTAACCAGACCGGTCCAATAGCAGTATCAATCAGGGAGGGAACTGCTGCAAGGCCAGTGCTTTGTGGAATTAAGACTCTGCTCCTGACTGCACAGCTCCCCAGTGTAGAGTCACAATTACATCCCAGCCATTCTGTTAGCTATTCCTCTGCCATCCTTTTGGGACTGACTCTCTCTGCACCAGTTGCAAAAGAAAGATTTTCATTTTTAAAATGTATTTCAGTACTGGAGGAAACATGTCAAGCAATTTCACTATGAATTCAATTTTCTTTGAATATGTCTGCTACATACACATTCCTGATGAGTGAGTGTGCCTGCATGAGTGGTATTTAATTGTTCTGTTTAGGTGGGCTGAGAGTAAGTACTGTGTTAAAAGCTCTTTTTAAACATGGACTACGTAACATTGCTTTCTTCATCAAGCTGTTATGTGATGGCTTTTTGTCATTCAGACACCAGGTGTGCAGGAAGAAGCGGATTCACTGCTGGATAACAGCAGTGAGTTCAAGAATGTAATGATAGGGAAGAAGAAGAGTGTATCCTGTTCCTCTGAAGCTACATCACAGATGGACTTTTTCTGCCTTTAAAGCCTTCATTTATGACCATTGTGAGTGTGAATGATGTTCGATCCCACTTCTCATCTTGCGAGGATCCTAGTAAATTTTCTCATTCATTTTCTCATTATTTATAATGTTAAGAATGATTGAATTACTGTTTTATAACACTGCTTGGTCATTTGTTTGGTGTCTGGTCATTTTACATCTCTTTGTAATGGTTTTGCATTTGTTTCACATTTTTTTGTTTGCATGTCTTTATTGTCTTTTTGTGTCACTTTGTAGTCATTTTGCATCTCTTTGCACTTTTTGAGCAGCTAATGAAACAATTATTGTTTTTATTTGTGTTTGCTGTGAAAATACAGAGCAGATAGGAATCCATCAGGTCCATGTGATTTGTTTTTTGACATTCGATTTAGGGCTTTATTAAGTTCTTCATGGGTTAGGGGTTAGAAAAGATCCTATTTCAGATTGCTTCAGTGGATTCTAGCAGTTTCACCTCGAAGTTATTATTGGTGGAATCATTTCATATTTTGTGGCTAAATTGAAAATTGCAGTATTTCATTGTTGAATAAGGAAGTGTGTTTGATGATTTTCTTGTGTATGATATTGTCAAATTGGGTCTGCTAAATACATTTTTTATTTATTTATTTATTATGTTATTTGATTATTAATCAATAAATAATTAATACATAATTATTAATATGAATTTGTAAAATCCTTTTTCCCAGTTTTCCTATTGCTGTATTTTCTTTAATGATAAATATGATAACATTTTTCCTCCAATGACAGTTTTTCCAGTTTTTCTGGAGAGTCGTTCATCTCCATAAAGGATGCTCTCTTTTTATCAGAGTTTTAAAGTCAGGCTGTATTATTAGTGATGTATTAAACTGCCATCTCACAGGGGGTCTGACAGAGGTCTAAATGTTTATAGTAAGAGAAACATTAGCATGATCACTGAATGTGATTCAATGAATTGTGGTTTCTGTCTGTTTGCGGCGAGTGAATTGATGACCAGGAAAAAGTCAGTTTGACAAGAAGACTGATGGAGGTGGGAAAAGTAAGAATATTCTCTAGATGAAAAGTTTCTCAATCCATAATCATCCATTCAATGTAAGGTTATTTCTGTGGAGTGCCAGTTCCTTGAGTTATCAGAAGTAATTGAGCAGTCAATTGCTGGGATTACAGTATTAAAGCCTCAAGCAATCAGAATATTTTCAGGTGTCAGTCAGGCTAACAAGACACACGTGTAATTCATCTCTATGTAGCCTATTTAACCTTTAGGTGCTGTGGCCTTTACGTTAATCTGACAGCATTCAATTCAGATTCAAGCCGTGTTGAAAGCATTACTGTAGTGTTACTCGGTCCATCCAACAGTAGTAAGATTGCCATTGTGACTTGGGCTGCGTTTCAGTAGTTGTTCAACATGCCCTCATTGACTTCCCCTCTGCACTTGCCCTGAGGGGAATTCCGGTCACCATCATAAGTGTCGCTCCATTTGTCTGAAAAACTGAAGTGGACTTGCTGAGGGAGCAAGCCAACAACGATGGTCTCTCCAGAGGTTTATATCATCCACAATGCATTGCAGTCATCCATTTGTTGCAAGAAAATACATCCATGGTTAGGTGGCAGTAATTTACGTAAAACTAGTTATTTGATTACGTTATTTATTTACCTGGGGCAATGCAAATGTATCAACATTTCAGCTTACCCATTCAGATAGCTAATGACCTCAATTTCATCCATATGAATCTGATGCATTTAGGTCTGTATAGGCAGGCTTACACGTGTTTGGGTTCACTTGCCAATTTAGCAGATAGTATTTTTAAACAAATCTCAATGATAGCTTGATATTTTATAAAAAATGTCTTACAACGAATTATAGTTAATATTTTCTTAGACTGTAGTCACGTTCAGCTTGTGTGATTTCTTCATTCCCAACATGATCTATCAACTCATGGAATATATTTGCAAGATATCATAAACCAATAGCAATAATAGTTATGATAATCATGATACAGATCGCAAACAGAAATGTCACAATCAGAATGCAGCTAATTAAGTTCATTGCAATTATGTGCAGAAGAAGCCTGGAGGTATTTCTAATGATCTGTTAAAAGCATTATAGCACTAAGCATATAACAGGATGTCAATCCATGTACTTTGGGCTGAAAGTGTACATGAACAGGTGCGTTCCATTAACATCACTTGTTCCTCCCCCGCACGCTTTCCCAGTGCTCTTGAAGTGGCCTCCATGTGACGTATGCTGTTATGTAACAACAAGGGCTGAGGGAAAGTGGAACTACTAATGAAACGCAGCGTACATCTTAAATCAAAGTTTTTTTTTTCACTGGTGATTAAAGGAAGCATGCTCATACTGTAGATGCCGTTTTATTGCACATATTCTTTATACTTCATACTGTGAACGTTTGCACATTCCCTGACCAGTATTTTTCACATCCCTGCACAAACTGTACAGCTATTTCATTTTTTTTTTTCATATTTTAATCTTGACTCCCAGTACTTTCTTTATATTTCCTACTTACTATGTTTATTGAACCAATACACCAAGACAAATTATTTAAAAACCTACTTGACAATAAACCTGATTCTGATTCTATTTCATGGTTTGTTCAGATTCTCTCTTCTCTGCGAACAGGAAATGACCACCACTTCTGTGACTAAAATAACCTTCCAGCTTTTGAAAAGCCAGAGTGCCAGTACTGTTTTCTTCACTCAAAAGCCATGTCCTGACTCTTACCCTGGAATTATTTCTGCAGCGACCACTGGACCGATGAAGGCACTGCTGTAGACGTTCAAAGTGAGCTGGTTTTTGTTATGCTTCAGTGTGACCAGACTGGGCACAGAAGTGTTACCAGATAAATAGCCAGATCCAGATTTGATACTTAATGAGGTGTAATGTAGCACTCCATAGAGTCTGTGGACATGAATTGGGTATGAGGTTGAAATAAAATAAACAGACCATGCTCAAGTGCTGTGATAACATGATCATCTATTACATTAGAGCACTCCAAAGTGAATTGGCTTCTACAAAATAGTTAATGGTGAATTGTCTGGTTATTACTTTAACATCATCATCTCAAAGATCTCATATTAGCACTTGATAAAAGTAGTTTTCTCCACACGGGTTGTCATTGTGGAAGTTGGAGGGTAGAGGATCGTTACACTGCTGAATTCATCCCTAAGGCAAACTCTTGTATAGCAAGATGACACATATTTGTAGTACAGCTGAAGGGATGTTGAACTATTGCCAATTGCTTACATCTTGTACTGCACTAGTTCCTCTGGGAGCTTTTGAACTACTGAACAGAGAGAAAGTTCTAACTGCATTACAGAAATATTGTATCTTTGGTCTCTATTCATCAGCATATTTGAAAATGCACCATCTGTAGTGTGAAACATATTCAGCTTAAATTTGACTGACTTTGAATCATGAAGAGATTGATCAAAAATAAAATTGACTATTTGCAAAACTGCTACCCCGAACAGTGATTGTCCAGTAACCACATGTTTTGGCATCCGCGAACAGGCTGCAATGGCTGCAACGTAATCCTATGGGGCAACTGCACCCGTGAAACGTCTGTCCGTGCTTGTGTTTGCCACTGACAGGCTGAGACTGTTATTCGAAGTGTCTGACAACATTATGGAAAAGATCCCTACAGAGACAGACCGTTTGTTAAAACAAAAAGATTATTTTTGTTTATCCCGAAACAGAAGTCTCACTCTGAAATCTCGTGAGAGGTTGAGTTGAGGTTGAGAAAAGATCTTACTCTTTAACAAAAAGATTAGTCTCTGTAGGGATCCTTTTCATAATATTGTCACTTTGAATAAAAATCTGAGCTTGTCAGTGGTGAGGATTACGTTGCACTTCATTCCAACCTTTTTTGGGGATTAAAAAGTGGATTTATTGCCCGCTAGTGCTAATCCTGACTATTTCCTCAGCACATGTAGGTTGTACAAATGTAGCATGTAGACTTGACATCAAGTGCGTTTTTAATATATAGGTTTCTCATTGCAAATGCAAGTCCATACGAAAAAGTAAAGAATCAGCTGGAGACAGTGTTTTTATCCAATTCATGGAGCTAACATTAGCTGAACCAGCTGGCTAGTTACAGCTAATAAAATATGCTAGTTGTCATGTCAGATATACATTTCAGCTAGAAACAGGATGCCTGCTTTTGTCTGTAACTTCCTGAAATCAAGAACCTATTGTTTCAAAAATATCTAAGCACTTCAAGTGGCTGCCGTGTGCCTGCGAAAATGGAAAGCTTGACAGGTCAATTCAAATGTGTGTGCATTTTCACATAAAGATTGAGAAGAATATTAGAGCATTAAGGCGGTGTAGATGGTATTGCACCCATTAAATGTCTTCGTCTTAACACCTCGTATGATAATAATGTCAAGGACAGAGAGAGAGAGAGAAGGAAACGAGGGGAGTCAGAGGGACTTTCTGAGACAGACCAAAGAGGGGAGGCATTCTTGAGGTTGACATCGATGTGGAGAACTAATCTGCCTGCGGGCTGTGATTCAGACCCAAGGTGAGCCCTGTGACATTTTGAGCTGATTAGGAATTTTACCAGCCTTAGCCTTTTGTGTCATGTCAACTGCTCTGACATTGCATTACGCTGTTTCATTATCATGCAGTCACATCTAATAAGGGCACCGTCCTCCAACCTGGTGAGGAGCATAAAAAGGCCTCTTTAATGCACAGTGGCCTGAAAGGAGGGGTAAAAAGACAAATCAAGCCTTTAACTGTTAGATGAGTGCGACTGGGCTTTTGGCCCAGAACAAATTGCATTACTGTCACATTATGTCCCTGGTATGCATGAATTAAGCACTGACTGTAGCTGGCTAACCCTCCCTGATTAACTTCCTCCCAAAATATTCCTCGATTTTCTTATCATTTGTTTTCCATCAGGGAAGAGAGACGGGCTCATTCACAGAAGTTCTCTTCCTCTTTCCATCCTATTTGCATCGGGAACAATCTGACACTTTCACTGCTCAGCTGTTGGAATTTGAGAATTGCACTGAGAGAGAAGTGTGGTTAGTTGATGGCCTTTCTCTGCTGATTCAGACATTGCAAGATGATGAGAGGGTTCTACAGTCAGAGGGACTCCTCAGCTAACACTGCAGCACTAAGACCAGATATGCATTTTTATGCAGGTGAAATGTCACCCTTGTGCCCTAAGAATAGTGTGTGTGGCTCCAAAAAAGGTCACTGTGCCCCCCGGCTGGAACAGAAAAAGGCCAAAGACATTTGGGAGTTTGATTTTACTGCCACTGGCTAGAGCTCTTGTCAGACTTTCCCCAAGCCTTGAAGTGGAGCTATGTGTCATGCTAAGACATCTCGTCCAAATAGATTAATGGTAGGATATGTCTATATCGTCACCCTGTAAAGGGACCGTCTGAGTGGTCAAAAGCAGAGCGGCCCTCAGGGACCGAGCTGTCTCTCCCCGTCTCATCGTTACAGCCTGTGTGTGCCCTCATGCATGCAGACTTGGCTGCTGATGAACCAGCCTCTTGTAGGTGGACAAACAATCCCTCTGTATACTTCATAGTTCACTAAAGTCACATCCTGCAGAAGAATGTGTGTATAAGATGATTCTGTTTTGAACTGATCTATGGAACTTTGGCCAACCAAGTGGCAAGGGGGGGGGGGGACAGAACAATGTCATGAGGCAACAAATGACTCATCTATATCTGTCTAATGTGTTAGTTTCCTGAGTGATAAAGCCAAGAAATGACACAATGAGACAGGAAAGAGGGTGGAGATGGGCTCAGTTTAGAACACACGCTTTTCTTTTCTATTGAAAAATGGGAACATGACCTGCTGGCTGTCTTTAGACGATGAATAAGATTAATGGAATATGCAGTCTACCATATAGCACCAAAATCTTTGCATCTCAGTGTCTCGCTTTTCTGCCATGAGCACAGAAAAGCTGGCTATTCTCAGCCGACTCCCCCACGGGTGAATTATGGATGAGATGAAAAGCTCATACTGATATTTGGCTGATCAAGTATCATGCTAAAATGCCACTTAAAGTGTGATATAGCTCGCTGGGACGGAGAGCTCGCTCCCCCACCTCTTTTCAAATATGCGCTACACCACAGACACACAGCGAGGCAGGGAGAGTCGTATCATTGAGGCGGCTGAACAGGCGAGATATGAGGCTGACAGTGAGGGAGACAGTCAAACAGCCATGGTCATTGGGGGCAATCAGTAGGGAAAAACACTGTCTGGCCGTAGATAATAAACTACTGCCTTGCCGGGTTATTGCAGCACGTCCAATGGCATATCCCACAGAGACCTCAATTCTCTGTCACTTAAAGGTATAAACAGCCTGTCAGCGGCTGACACGTGATGCAGCCAGGTGTGTCTTATTAATTTGGGAATTTATGACTTTGACTGTTTTCCTGAATTCTAAATGTGTCCCGTGGGGGCTTATAGCTTCATAGAAAGCATGCATGTCAAACAGTTAGGGGTTAATGCCTGTTCATGCATGTCACATCCTGTGCGTTTGTATGAATTATCCTGCACCTACATAGATGTCACCTTTACAAGGTTATACACCCAGTCAGATCCGTGTTTACATTATCTTAATGCTAGACATGATGTATTTCTATAGGCTTTGCTCAAGTTGCTCGATCTTAAGCCACGTCCTTGAAACATTGCAGGATTAATAAGGTGGGTCTCAGTGGTTTTTCCTTTTGCACGTGTTTTCTGTGTTGATCAATCACTGTCTGTACACAGTTGAGGTTAGAATCTTTATGTTTCCACATGTATCTCCTATTTGCAGTGGTCCTGATATGGGATCAGATTTAGGTCAATATAATTAAACAAAACTTCTTAAATATCAAACAGAAATTTGAATTTGAGAGAGAGAACAAAGCTCACTGTAGCAAAAAAATCTCAAAATTGAAACTTAACTTGCTGATTTGTGTAATTGTGTAAACCAGTGTTTCTCACCCAGGGGTACTGGGCATTCACTGCCCACTAGCTATCTTTACTGCTTACCAACAAGATTAATAAAAGTGTAAATATTGATATTTGCTGTCATTTAGGGTTTTCGTGTATGCCATGACCAAAACTCGCAATTGCTGCGCAGAACAAGCATGCCTGGGGCACAGAGCTGTAACTCAAAAACTCATTGGCCAATGGGGATGAACCCGGCCGTGCGAGAGGCAGCGCAAATGAGAGAGCTGACAGCATAACCGCAAAGCTGACAGTGAGGGCAAAAGTCTGATCAGTGTGAAAGAAGCAGAGGGAACTGTAGGTTCATTAATAGGTATATTAACAATAGGTATATTAATAAAAAACACATTTTCTTTTGCTTCAGTGAGATTTATTCTCTCTCATTTTTTTTATTTTGTTTGATATTTAGTTTGAAGTTTAATTGGATTGCTAATAGACAAAACACACAAGTGGAAGAAACATCAATATGCAACATTTGGAGAAAGCTAAATTGAGAGACACGTTCACCAAAAACAGAAAGGCGCTACAAATTTAGACACTGTAATCAAATACAGACAAGACAGCAAATTACAACAATGCACTGAAGTTGACTGCCTGTCAAAAGTGTCAGAAAATGAGCCAATGATTTAAGTTTATTTCAGTTTTACATTCTGATTGCATGATTCAGATGTTATTGAAGAAAGTGTATGTAGTGTATACAGTGTATGGGCTAACAGAGCCCGTACAAAACTAAATCATAGAGGAAGTAACTTCATGAGCCACAAACCATGGCAACTGTCACGTCCACTGAATTCTAGCAAAGAAAGGGAGGAAGACTCAAATGCAAACAAATACACTGCAGGCAAGCAGATAGGACAAAGAGAAATGTACTCAAGCTGAAGGTCAGGAACAGGCTTCCAGGTAGGCAACAGGATGGCAGTCCGAAGAAACAAATCCAAGAGTGGCACGACAGGTGAGCAGGTCAGGAAAAACTAGCAACATGCAGCCAGGTGGGGTGCCGGGCAGGCGACAGATAGCTGGGAACCAGAGACATCTGCAGTGGAGGCTGAAGTGGTGAACCGCTGGATACCACAACAGAAAGTGACAGACATGCAGGGACATCTTTGGTTGGAGGGGGAGCGGCTCAGAGCAGGCAGACAGACGGCTTCTGTGGAGATGGTTTAGTTATGCTGCATATGTTTTATCTTAATATGTTTTGTCTTTTTGCGTGTGTTTTCTTTGGCTGCAGTGCATTGAGCTCTCAGGGCCACCACACCTTGTGTTAGAAATTCAGATGCAAGACAGTTCTTTGTTCTGTCTAACTGATTTCCACAACACTGTACAATGATGCGAGATCTCCAAATACAACCAGCAGTGACATACAGTCAGTAGCCTGGGAACTAGTGAAATAGAAATGGATTAAATGTACATGTTGCAAGAGTCAGGCACTTGATGTCAACAAAGACAGAACACAACTACCCAAACAACAGTTATGAGTGTGAGTGTGAGAGTCGGTGTCCACAAAAAGCCATGTTTAATGTAGATACTACTGCATATGTGTGAATTTAATTATCTCTCAGGGGATTAACTTCGCAGTGATTTCCGCTTTCAAAGCCTCCTTAATGTCAAACACAACACGACCTGTGCGGGTGTGGCCCTACTGTTCACAGGGAACCGTCTGGCTAAGCTGAAAGTGTTTAAGCGCTTCCAGCAGGCGTGCTAAAAGAAATCATCTCAACCACGAGTACTAAATGACCCAAGGTGTACATTGGTACATCTCAAATATGTGCTTGGCCCTGGTCCAGCAGAAAGGAAATACCTCCACCGCCTCCTCCTGCTCCTGCATAATATATAGAAAATGAAAGGCCATAATGGTATTGACATTGGATTTGTGAGCCGTCTTTAGCATCACTGGAATTTGTTTTGATTCTGGATGACTGTAAAATTCCCCCTTTTTCTCTGGAAAGAAATGGATTTGAGGATACTCCGTGGGGGCTGCTAGATCACTGTCAGATGTGACACAGTGTAAGCTGTTGTTTGTTTTCACAGCTTCTTTTCATAGTCGATGAGTATGCTATGACATGACAGATACCAGGGAGAACATCAGTCTAGTGTGCCCTTCAGAGATGTCCCTTGGAAATAAGTGTTTGTAAGACACACAGAGACAAACACAACTCCTGTGTGCTCGCTCCTACTGCGCTTTAATGTTTCCACCATGTTACACATGTTTTTTTTTCCTCCTGAAATAAATCACACATTTATACTGTAAATACGCTGCACTTGCCCAGGTAGTACCCAAGTGCATTGGGACCACTTAATCATTCAGCTTAAAAGTTACTACCACAGGACATGATGAAATTTAACCTCTAAAAACTAATAATATAAACACACAGGCAGCAGTGGAAGTTATAGGATCTAAATGAATTTGTTAGGAAAAATATTTCCAGCCACCGAGCTATGTAAATGTATCCACAGCCAAAATCACTTTGGCCCTTGCCATCCAGGTTATTTACGAGCTCTCATTAGCAAATGACTTTCACACAGGCCAGTATACTGTACCCTCTCCACTTTCATTTCATACTGTAAAATAGAAAATCCACAGAATTAATGTTCTGGAAAATATAGTCGTAATAAAAAGTGTTGTGAGCTCTCGCACGTCGCCAAAAAATGTTCCCCCTATTCACTCAAATCAGCACAATTAACCTGCAGGAGAGAACACAGTGTTTTAATTCATTACCGCCCACAGCGCGACAATGGGCATCTGTTCAGCGAGGCTGCATTCAGAAGCTGCAGACTGACAGGGATTCTTACACTGTTACTGTTGCTTTGGCTCGACTTGAGACCAACACAGGCTGCTGCCTCACAAACAATGGCAATATTACACGAACAGAAGCACAGTGGGATCTTTATTTCAGCTTGAAAAGGGTGCTTTACGTTTATTTACATATCATCCCAAAGTGCCAAACTTTCCACGGTGCCAGGCAGTGGATCATACCATCTGGCGTGTCATGGCGAATGATTGAATGACTGCTGAAGGTATGGCATATTGCTGGGTGGCAGGTGGATACATTAAAGTTGTCCCTGGAGAGTCAGCAGTAGAAGGTGCGCTGAACACCCTCTTTCTGTCGACATCCTCAGGACGCTCCAGTCGAGCGTGCACCATTTCTGAAGCAGGTTCCACATCGTCATTTATATGACAACAGAGCTGCTGTGGGAAAACATGCTGTCATACATGATACAGACACAACATGGTGTCTCAATACAATAGCAGGGCTCATATGGGGAGGACAGTGAGTCACAACATCTGCATGCTGGCCTCATGAAGTGGCAGAGGCTCGGGTTGCACTGGATGGTACAGTGGAGGAAACATGCCAGCAGTGTAGAATAGCCAATAAGTTGGCCTTGTGGATGTGAGGAACACGTGTTACATATACATATACATCAATACTTCTGAACGCCTTCACCTTCTAATATAACCTGTTCACACTTAAGTAAAACTTCCAAGTTTGACATTGATATATAAATAGAATGACATGGCTTGTGCCGTGCCACTTTGTTTTCCTTGTGTTTGCTCTGTTTTTCCCTTCCTTGTGTTCCCTGTGCCCCCTTGTTTTTCTCTGTTTCTGTTTGTTTGTGTGTTGAAGGATGTAGCTCCTCCTTCCTCACTTTCCTGCCTCCCAGCGCTGCTCTTCCTTCACACCTGTCTACGACTGGCTCATCACCTCTCTCAGTCTGCTCACCTTCCTGCAGTATATGAAACCGTGGCTTCACCTCCACTTGCTGCCAGATTGTTGAGTCAACTTCGTTGGTAAACTCTCGGCTCCTTTGTGCTCCATCTAAGTAATCCTCGTGTTATTTGACAAACTGTTTCTAAACCGCTTCTCTTATGCTCCAGGTCTACTGCTCACCCTCCAGCCTGCCAGTCCTCCTCCCCCACACTGCCAGCCATCCTGCAGCCATTCTCAGCCACATGTCTCCGTCCCTGGACTCAGGAAGCCTCTGCCACCTCTGGTGTCGGGCCTTCTCCTCCCTTCCCCGACTCCAACTAACCATTTAATAAAACCTTAAGTCCATCCCGGTGTCTACAATTTCTTTTGGGTCCAACTATTATACCCCATCACATAAAACTTTAGCACCTTCAAAAAGGAACTGTACCATTTTATTTTATATATATATAGTTTTGTTTTTAGTTTTCATTAACATTTTTGTTCTCTATCTGTTTAAAATAGGGGAGGGTGTGTTTCTAAATGTCAGTACAGGTATGATTGTATGTTCTTTCAATGCCAAAAACCAATAAACATACTGTTAAAAAGTAGTATATTTTCTTGCATTGAAGAATGATTTCAAAACTCAAACTGCCATGATAAAAACATGTTGTGTTAAAGGACAAGCAAAAGTTATGTTTACATGCAGTGTTACTGACCAAAACGCATTGTGTGAATCCTTGAGGTCTATCAAACGTGTTGAGGGCATTTCCTCATTAAACATTTGCAAAGTAGATTTTTTTTTTATATTTTAAATTGTGCATTATTTACAGACAGCCTTCTTCATCACGGCCTTTGTTAGTGTATTTCTTCGTATCTTACTGTTATCATTACCTACTGTGAAGCAGCGAAATAGTATGAAGGCAACGGCATAATGTGAATTGTAAGACCTCTTAAAAAACATAACTCCATATCACTAGTGGTCAAAAACTCTACAAAGTACCTTTAAGTCAAAGTACAATAGTATAACTAGAAAAATCAACTAAAGTATCAAAAGTAAAATGACTTATTATGTAGAAAAATCACATTATATTGTTATATTATGCAGTCTTACTGTATTGTTAATTCTGATACATTAATATGTAAGTAGCATTTTGATGTTGTAGCTGCTGGAGCCATTTGTAACTACTGTACTGTACAGTTTGGGTTGTTTTTACTCTATAACAAAGCATTGCATTTTAAAAGTGTATCATATGTTTGGTAAAAACACTCTTAATTTACCGAGTAAGTAGTTACTTTAGAATGTATTCAAGTAAAAGGTACATTATTCACTTTTGCAATATAGCATAATAGACGTATTCCAAGATTACTTCGTTTTGTCTCATGGTAAATTTGCCTTGGACATAAAGGCAGCCACATAAAATACATACAGTTATAATGTAGTAACATACATAAAGTGCATAGCACAAGCAACAAGTGCAGACATGAGTGCATTCAAATACATGCAAAACACGGCCCTTCATTTCACACCCTCCTTATGTCCTGACTTTAGAAGATTCACTGATAGATGGATGAAAAAGGGTTTTAGGGTTTTTTTCCTGTATTTAATTGGAACCCTGCAGTGTCTACTTGATGAAAGCAGTTTGTATTCTTAATACAGGACATGGGAGGACTCAGCGATAATTATCCTAGCCTGTTTAACTTTAGTCTTCTCAAGAGCGTTTGGAGGAATTAATCACTATGTTTATTTATGATTTTAACTCATCTGATATGTTACCAAACCAAGCTGAGACGTAATACACTCTCTATCACAGCATGATAAAATAACAAGAAGAAAGTAGAGCTGACATTGGATCCTTTTGCATACAGAATTCACATTCCAAGACAGATTTCAGTCAGTATGAGTATAAAGTAGCATAAAATAGAAATACTTAAACATAGTACGAGTACCTCAAAACTCTATAGTACAGAGGAATACCATATCAGGCTTTGCAGACATACATATCACCAGACTTATATTTTAATGTTTGTTTCAACATGCATGGGCCACAAAATTCAGTTTTTCTCTTCTTTCAGGCTCATGTTACGTTTTAAAAGCAGCTCCACGCCTGCTTTTAGAAATTCTGCCTCTGTGGTTACATTATGACCTGCCCTCTTCTTACAGCCAGTCCAAGCCAACAGACAAACCAAAGCGTAGCCGCTGCGGCAGCTGTAGCACATCAAGTAACACGGAAATTAAAAATAGATTTTACAGAATCGTAATGTAAAATTGCTGCCTTTATTTGGATATATTTTGACAGCATTTCAGCATTCGGAACATAAGCCACGGATAACAAGGCCAAAGGAAAATGGCAAATATCTCCTTACATGATAAACTCAGGAAAAAACAATGCACAGTGACGTAAAACAGTTAAGGAATGCAGGAAATGAGCAAAAACACAAATCAGGTTGGAATTTTTACACTTGATCATCATCTAAACAATTGATAATAAAAAAGATAATGCAGTGCATGACAAACCCTGAAGACAACATTTACATAAATGATTCAAGACTTTAGATTTTATATTTAATTCATAGATTAAGTCTATTGTATTTCCAGATTTGTGCAGGTAAGCGACGGGCTTCATTTACATTGCTTTGGCCCACGACGCACCGACTGCAAACATCCCTACAGAGGTGAAGCAGGGGTTTTCCTGTTGCCTGTTGATGTCATATCCCTGCAGAGAATAAACTGAGTGTTTCCTGTTGATATTAGGATGTCGGCTCCCATCTGTTTGCGCAATCATACTGAAAGACAGACGTACAAAAGAAAAAGAATTGGTCTGATCCACCGGGACACATCCTGACTGGGCATCTGCTCAACTCTCACTGACCGCACCTTCATCCTCCCATTGGAATCAGCCCCCCCCCAGCCCCACACAATGATACACACACACACACAATGTCAGCTGCCTATCCACCTTTACAGCTATCGAATTTCCACAGCTCCCAGTACACTGTCCAATATTTCCCGCGTACGTGTTTTGTAATTTAAAACAAATCATGTGCAGAAATATGGAGCCATATTGTGTTGACTGTGAGCATGTTTCAGTAGGAGTAAATTCTTCGGTTTAAGGCCTGATTTAGTCATGAATCTTAGCCATTTTACTTTAGTATTTCTTTGAATGCACACATGCATATAACACTATATTTATGCCACAGCAGTTGCTATTGTACCATTAAACATGTATAGGTTTTGTCTTTCTCCATGATGTGTGTCCTTTTCTGCACACATTTACATAATCCTTTGTATTTACATTGCCCCATTGCATGTGTCGTTTTGAATTGCTGGCTGCACTAATTACGTGTTAGGGTCTAGTGACATCAGAGGTTGAAGTGAATAGTCAAATAAGCTACTTTTAAAATAAATCTATATGTAAATGTACAGTATATGTAGGTATACATATGCTTTATTGTGTGTGATAACTGTCTGAAAATCCAATCCACATTTTGTGACATTCTAATCATTATTTCCATAGATAAATGTGTTACGGTAGATTCTGGCCCTTTTGGAGAAGCCTACTTTTTCATTTTCAAACCTCAACCAAATAAAGTCATTTTGCAGTAAAATATTCTTTATTCCACCATTTATTTAAAAAACTAAAAGATTTATGAAAAAACATGGTTGTGCTTTGTTCTTTGTTTCTCAACTTTTAGGGGCCTTAGTTCCTCTACTAATTAGTTATGTACCTGGAATAGGCCGTATATTCAGCATGGAACGAGAGAAAAAACATCTAAAAGAGCCCAAAGGTGATGAGAAGCAAGGTTATCACAGTTAAATAAGAGAGAGACACTGAGAGTAGAGAAAAACAATGCTCCTAACTAATATAGATCAGGTCTGCACTCACAGCTTAAAACTTTAAAGAAATAAGTGGATAAATGGTGTAACTTTTCCATTGTTTGCAACAACAGAGATTGTAAAGTATTTGCTGTAAATCAAACGCTGATGATGATCTTTCTTGCTCTTTCTGATTAATAAGGCAGGAAGCCTTTGCATGAAAGCCCACAAAGCCACTATGGAGACGATTTCCTGCTCCTGCAGTTTGAATTGTCCTCCATAGTGTCTGTGGATTGGATCGCAGCTCTGAGGAAATGGAGCTGTGTGCACAGATGGGAGCCCACACACCCCCACCTCTGACTGTAACGACGGTAAAATGGTGTGTGTATGTGTGTGTGTGTGTGCGTGCAGCCGTCTCTTTGCACTCACATTTGTCACAGTCTGTATTTAGGTATGGAAGGTCATCCATGCATGTGCCTAATTTGTGTGCATGTGTGTGTCTGTGTGGGAGGGCACAGCTTGACTCCCACTGTTGACACTGGCTCAGTGACAGTCTGAACACTCGGCTGTGTTGACGAGTGGGAGTCCCGCCCCGCCTGCCCCTTTGTGGAGAATGAATATTAATAATTCAAAGTGATCTCAATCTCGGCTGCCTCTGAGGCTGTTACCCATTACCCTGGGATGAGCTGATATTGCTGTTGCATGAAAGGCCACTGACAGGCAAAAGGCAGAGGAGGAAAACTGTGATGCGCCACTAAGAGGCACCCCTGTGGTTTCTGCTATCAGCTCAACTGTGGGGAAAGAAACCTATTGCTTTAAGAAGACAGACAAAAAGACACTAGATCCCCCTTCATTGGTCCTGGCCTAGATGTGCATAAAGAAAGCTATCTCTATTAGAAAGTGAAATGTGTATACAGAAGACTGCTTTCTTATTTGACTCTGTCAAGCGATGAGCAACCCTGAAATGATACAAATCTGTTTTGATGGTAGATTTGCAGTTTAAAAAACCCTTCCATCTATTTATTCGCCACTATTTTGCTTTATTTTTTTGTAATTCTCTTTATTTTCCAAGCTAACAATACTCAGTGCCAAACAAAACCTCTTTGTGAAAATGGCTTCCTGCCCAAAGGGAGAAATAGAGGGTAAAAAGGCTGGGCTGACCTGATGTTGTGACTAGGTTTTCATGCTCTGATCCCTGTAGTGAGACGGGATGATGTCTAATCTAACTCACACTACTAGCCTGATGCATCTGCTTTTACCCTGCTGGCACATGAACTACCATAATCTATCTGGGTGATGTCACATGACAGCAGTTAACGTGACACACGCTGCTCACAAATCCTCAAAGCAAAGACACATCAGAAGATTAGCTGTTATCATATTGACAGCGTATTGTATTTGACTGGTGAGGAGGCTCATTAAAATACATTAACGGTATTTGCCATTCTCATACATCTGTCCATTAACACTAACATAACATTTTCCTCACCACCTCTGATGTAGAGATTTGAGACATGCAGTCCGGCAAGAACAACCTAAGTGTCCAAAAGCAAACACAGAAAGTACCTGTAGCTGTTGTAGCAAACAGCATAGCATAGCTGATGCATGTTTCATTTGATTTGATTTATTTATGGGTCTACAAAACACACCAAACCAGAGAATAAAATGAAAACACTTATTTCCAACATGACCCCAGGATGTTAAAACATGTAGGCTAAGATGTATAGCTTGAAGTGTAGAATCTTAAAACCAAAAGTACATCAGTGCAAACTACAGCGCAAAATAAATATCCACATAAACACACATAAATACAACATTAGCAACATGTCACCTTAAATAGAGCTGTGAGCTGACGTCTAAAAGATCCTCAGCCAGTTAACCTTATAGGGAGAAAAAACAATACTACAGTCTACAGCTAGGCTAGCAGCATTGTTAGGCTAACAGTGCACACTGGCACTGCTGATGTTTAGCAGGTATAATTTTAACCATGTTCACCATCGTAGTTTAGCATGTTAGTATGCTAACATTTGCTAATAATCACTAAAAGTGCAGCTGAGGCTTATGGTAATATCATTAGTTTTGCAGGTATTTGGTCGTATATCAGCACAGTGTTGGACCTGATGATGGCTCTAGATGACAAGTAAGAGTATTACCAAAATTATGCAAATGTCTGCATTTCAATGTAGGTAAATGTCTAAAACACATTTTATGTCAAGACATTTCACTCAAAACCACAACTGTAAACATCAAAGTGGTTCTGAAAAAAAGTTGAAAAAACACCAAAGTCAGTAGGATTCATTCCTTGGCCCTAGTAAATTTTTCTATTTTGCATCACGCCATCTCTAGAGCCATGCTGCTAGCAGCTTTTGGCTAAATTTTTTAAGGTGAAGTTGAACGAGGAATTTGGTCATCTAGCCAGCTAACTTAACCTTTTGTATGTAATGCATGCAGATGTACTTGCGTAAAACAGAAGGAACCCGTTCTTTGCTGTGGATAAGCTAAATTCATAACTTAACAGCAGTTAGGTTTACAGGTCAACAGCACCTGATCCTTGTTACAGCTTTTTCTCAGGAATATCCTAAAGAAAATATGTGAACCATTTAACCCTGTTAGAAAGGTCAAAATATTTCTTGGCTCTAGTGCCAATTAGGTACATCCAGCAATAAGGTGATTCAGAGAGACAAGCTGACCTGAGGTAAATTGAAACTGTCAGATTGGATTTTTAACGAGGTCCACATTCTGCTGATGCTTGCTTAGCAACTGTTTTGTACTTTTTAAGAGATGGACTGTCACGCACTTAACCTCAACACAAAGGAAACTCCCAAGATTTTGGTTTTGAAGCTGAAACGCCACAGACAAAGGTGGGGAATTCTGACAAAGCACTCCGACTTTTGTTGGCAATAGGCTAATGAAATGAAACCTGAGAATCTTTTCAAAAAGCCAGACACAGACGATGAGTAGAATCGATCTTAGGTTTAGAGCCGTGCAGCTTAAAACCACCTAATGCTCAAATAATTGCCCCAAAAGCAACACATGCAGGTTTACTCTCCCCATCCACAGAAATAAAGTTCACCCTACTACGTGTGGGCAGGCACACACTTAACATGCAGTCTGAATCTCGCTATGTTATCACCGCTCTTCCATTTCCCTGGTTTGCACAAATCCATATTAAGCTGTGATATGTCTTTGGGGTTTGGCACCTTCACACCTTCAGCATGGAGGAGATGAGAGTCGGCCTGTTAAATATTAATGCAGGGCCAGATGCCCGACTGGCCTCTGGCATTTATCTTAACCTGCTCCAGCAGGTGTGAGCCCAGCAGGTCCCATTGGTATCCATGAGGAGCACTCAACCTCTGGATCATTTAGAGGCGTTAAAGGATTATATCTGCGCTGAACCAAGACTGGACCAATACACCCGAGGGGATGGACAGAAGGACTGACGGAGGGAGAGGAGAGGGAGAAATGATTGTGTCTTCTCAGCAAGTGGGGAGAGAGAGGGAGAGGAAGCTCGAAGATGGATGGGGTATGGTGTGCGACTGGGCAAACACTCCCCGTTGTTTGCTTCTCTCTTCCCATTTTTCTCCCAAGGGCAAACAGAGAATCGAGCGAGCTGCAGCTGTCTGAGTGTGTGTGTGTGTGTGTGTGTGTGTGTGCGTGAGGGGTGAAGTTGACCTCCGTGACCTCTACATAAGTAGCAGGGAATCACCACCAACAAACCTCCCTCCTGGGGCCCTTGGCCACTAGCCCTCATCATTACTCCCTTGAGATCCCCAGGCAGTGCCACAGCCCCCTGCCACCAGCCTCATATTAACTGTAATGAGGACACCGCGGCGAAGAGAAGAGGAAGAGCCCGAATATGTGTCACTGCCGAGGAAGGCAACCTTCGCTATCTAGAAAACACGACAGCCTCCCCTCTCCCTCCTTACCCATCCCATACCTCCCTTTTTTTCCTACAGGGGCACAGAGCAGTGCAAGCACTGAAATGCAGTCCATCGTGTTGCCGTGGCATCTGTCCCGAGCACCTGATTTTCAGATCATCAAGACAAGCTGTTGAGAATGAGGGAGGGTGTGATGAGACAACCTGGTTGCTGTAAAATCAAACTGTGGCCAATTTTTAATCTGGATAGCACACTATGCCACAGAGATGATACATAAATCATTTACCCAATAGAAATTGGTTCTAAGTACAAGGACACACGTGCAAGCAAACTACCCAGACTGCAAGGCATTATTCCTGCTGTTTTTAGAGAATAAAACAATCTTTTTTATTATAGATTTGTAGGTTTGAGACTGAGAAAGCTTCCTTGACTGTCTCTTCGGAGTGTGCATTTTATTCGACGAAAGGGGAGACTGAGAGGTCATATGAAGCCAAGGAAAAAAGAAAGAGCTGTAGAGAGAAGAAGGTTATGACTGATCAAACTACACACTGTTCTCTTATCTTTCTCTATTGACAAAAGTTTGTGAAAAATGGGAAAGGAAATCGTTGCTTGCTCCCTCTGAGCTTCAGTAAAAGAAATATGTACCAAGAAAGTATGAACTTGTTCGTTACATGTATTAATTTTATATTTAATTTATGATTTATAACTTAATTTATTTAGAAGCTAGCTTGTGACCTAAAGGTTGCAGGCTAAAACAACTGAACCAGCTGGGTCATGTGGGTGATCAAGTAAATGGCTACTGCAGAGGTGTCCTGTTAGCACAGCACATAGCCTAGCAAGTGTAGCAATGTAGGTACATGAAAATAGCACACTAAACCAAGACATATTTTTGTAGCCACTGTGGTCACAGGTACAGGATGACACATGGAAGTCCAATATTCACTTCTGTCGCTCTGTTTTGGTCTCTGCCAACTCCTGAGGGAAATATCTGGCTCTTTAGCTGCTAAATGCCAAACAACTGCTGCCTGCTGCTACAGATGAGGGTGATGAGACTGAACTAAAACAATAAAGTTGTGGCCTGAAAGACCAAAACAATAAACTGAAAGGAGCTAAAGCTCCGTGGGGCTGAGGGGAACTGCAGAATCTGTGATTATGGTCTGTGAGTTTGTCACTATGAGCGACACCTTTCAAATATCATGCAATCCATTTATTAATATAAATATATTTTTTTCAGCTTTAAAGTAGAAAAAAATGGAAAACAGAAATAAATGCTTGCACAGACAAGCACATCCTGGTACTTTCCATTATTTAAAAATAAAACTTTTTTGACATTTCAGTATTTGGTGGCATATAAGATAGAGAAGCAATGACCTTACTCAGTATTCCAGAAATGGTTCCGTTGTCAAGAAAGTCTCTTGGCATTTTAAGGTCTTGCCAGACTCTGATATGGTGATGTTAACAGTAAGTGTCCTTTTGAAATACGTATGTTCTTTTAAGCTGAAAGGCCTCTATTGTGAAAACCTCTCCTCTGTACCTTGGCAATGGGTGAAGGTCATGACCACTGGGAGGAAATTGATAAAAACACAGCGGCTCTGAGTGCATGTGTGTGAGTTTGTGAATTGCTGGTCATGCCTAGAGCAGCAGATGGGCATACTGTATGACTGATGGCCTTGTGAAACATGAAGGTGTTGTGTCAATAAACGATATTCCACTCCATCCATCAACCACCACTGACAGCAACATGTGCACTTTTTTATCCGTCACACTTTGTGCACAACATGCACACACACACACACACACACACACACACACACACACAAGAACACACAGGACTGCACAAACAGGCCTGCACACACACACACACACACACACACTTACAGTACCCGTACATTTTATGCACAGGAACACCCACACAGACCTGCACACACACACATTCACGTCTCCTGAACTCTCCTGCTGTACTGCACTGTGTTGCTACAGTCTTGCTGCTCTGACACTGTTACTTATGTGGGAAAATACAGCACTGAGAAATAAATCTTGTCCAACAGTGCATGAAGGTATTGAGTTTTCCACGTGTTGCCTGTTCTTATGGTTTCAGCATTGAGGGACTAGTGTACATTTACAGCATTTGGGTCTCATGTGAAAATCAAATTTCTTGTGGGTTTTCCCCAAGTTTTGTCTTTTCTCTTGTTTCAACTCCTATTGTACATTACTGCCCCAAGGTTTTTTACAGAACCAGTCACCTGATTCACCGCATTAAGATTTTCCTTAAAGTCCAAGTTAAGGTTTCCTTAAAATAATATCGGTTGCACAAAAAATCCTTCAGTCTTCTCCTTAAGGTTTCCTTAAAACGTTAGCTTAAGTATTTAAGGTTTTCTTGTTATGTTCTTGAAAATGTTCCTTAAGTTTAACTTAAGGAACATTTTAAAGTTAGTTAAACCACACAAACAGAAAACAAAGTAAGAAAAAAAAGCTCAAGGCACCTTTGACCTTGATCTTAATTGCAGCATGACTAAGTTTATGGTGATAAACGAAGAAAATTAACACATCCAGCCCCTTTGCAATGAATGATTGCTCTACAGTTTTATGCTACAAGACATTTCCAGTCAGTAATAGGTGAGGTATTTCATGTACACAGTTAAATTCTCCCACATTTGTTGTTTTCTGATTGCTATTATTTATGGATCAAATTTCCTTTTAAGCATGTGCTTTCTTTGTCTTCCTCTGACTTATTTGGTTTTCTTTTCTTTTGCCATTTTTTTTCCTATCATTAGGCAAACTTTGTGAGACGATAGCTTATATCACAAGCACGAGCGCAAGCAAACAAGTGGTCTTCATAGAAACTTATTCTTACTTCTGTAAAATCTCTTTTAATGCAGTAAACATTTTCATAACTAAGGAAACCTTTTTAGGGATTCTGTGCAACACCCTTAAGTTAGTCCCTCAGCTACAGAGAAATTAAGCCTTAAGTGGAATATGCCAAAATTCTGTCTTTTGAGTCACATGTGCTTGTTGATACTTTACTTCATCATGGTGAATGACACGTAGTCAGCTTCAATTCACAACCATTACAATGGATTCCAAAGGTGATTAAAAAAAGCGTCAAAAAGTGTCACTCATATACTGTAAACTCTCTTAAGTTTGCTTCGCTGTTGATCGGTTAGTTCATAGATATCACAGAGCACAAGCGCCTCCTCATAGTTCCAAGACCCACTTGCAGCAGCATATCCAATGAATTATTTTTAAAGCAGATCATCAGCAGAAAAGCGGATTATGATGTTTCTATGGATGTTTTTGTTTTGTGTACGAAGGTGCTCCAGTGCGGCCTTTTTAGAGCCACATATTACCACACGGAGAGCATTAGAGACAAACAAGTTTGGGCAAAATGAACACCCCAGGATCACTACCTGTTCTGTCCACCAATGTTTATGCCGATTTTCAATTTGCTCATAAAAAAAACAATAGAAACACTTAATGAAAGGACTTATTTGTCACTCAAGCTTCCACTGAAAAGACGACAAATAACAGCAGATGAAAACATCAGATCTGAGAGGAGCAATGAGGAGACTGTAAACTTTCTCAAATGAATACATGAAACAAACAGAAATGTTGTAATTCCATCACAAGGTCTTCCACGTGTTTTTCACCCTTTGAGGTTTGACTGATGCACTTTTAATTACGCCATCAAGTTGCACCCTCTTCTTTGGCAATGGTTTAATGGCACCCAACTGGAAAATTGCTGCCACCAGCTGTTTATCTCCAACTCTGTTCTTGCTCTCAACTCCTAATATACGCATAACGGTAGTGCATGAAAATGCACATTAATTGGCTATTTGGTTTTTGGTCACATTGCTCCATAGCGTTACTAGTGGGGAAAAAACTCCACAGGGTGAGGGTCCCTTTAATATTCTTCTCAAAGGGTTCGTATCCTTAAATAAATGTGTCCTTAAATACATTTGTTTGTGTGTAAGTGGAGTGTGTGAAATTGGAAGCCAAAGGTAAATTTGTTTTCCAGAGTCCCTTAACACATTAACCCAGCCACAGAAACTCAAAAGTTTTTCAATGAAGCAGTCCTTTAAGACCAGTTTTGTTGTATAGAACAAAACTAATCTATAAGTATAAGATGTGTTGGTGTAAGAACAAACTTTGAAGTTTAGTGTGGACAGCATAACCATGAGCTGATTTTAATTGATTTAATTAACCACCTTCACTGGTGGTTCAGAGTCTTTAAGTGGGGAAGAGACTGGGGTCAAAAGGACATCCCTAATGAACCACATCCAGCATGTCCATGTGCGTGAAGACCCCCTGTTCCCTGCCGGCATGCATGAGCCTTCCACTGCCACCTCAAAGTGACTGAAACCAGGTCTTCACTTAATTGATAATTCACTTCAGGAATAAACATTCAGCACATTCTTGTACTTTATGTGTTTCTATGCATTTATTTGATTTATTTATCGTTTACTTGCATGGGGACAAGTATGCAGCATAAACCAATGCCACACACCGCATGTTTTCTATATTTCCTTTGTTTTCATTTCTCTACAAAAATCTAGATACAAAGCCTTATTACAGACAATGAAAAGTGCTGGAGAACAAGCGTCTTCTCAAAGACATGTCAAAGCTCAGCCAATGGCCTCTAACCTGAAGGTGTTCCACAGTGTTATACTGAAGTTTGCACACAAGAAGGTTACGTTTTCATACCGTAGGATGCTGTGCAGCTAGATTTGAATAGATATACAGATGTTATAATTCACCCACTAAACTGGGTATGCTAATCCCCCAAAAATGCCTTAATTTCAGGCTTTACCTTACTGCAGTAGGAGAAGACAGGTGCAGAACGGCTGAGTAGGTTGGATGAGAGTGTTGGAGTAGGTTGGAAAAGAGATGAGTAAGTTGGTTTGAGAGAGTTGAGATAGCGAGAGTTGGAGATAGAGAGAATTGTTTGGTTATAGGTTAGTAAGAGTAGAGTATAGCTGGAAAGCTGAGAATAGTGTTTTTGTTTTCATTAGAAACAGACCTGAAATACGGCTGAAGTCTTTATGACTATTTTGTTCTGGTTTTGAAAACCTTTTTGTCTACATTTTGTCTATTGTATGCCTGCTTACCTTGTGCTGATTGGTCTACTCCACACCTCCACGGCTGTCCTACAACAGTAATGCTGAAGTGTAAAAACTTCACAGGTAACATTTCAGTAAAATAAATGTGTTTTGTGCCTCTGCCTAACTAAGAGGGAGAGTTACACAGTAACATTTCTGTGATGGCTAAGATTTGAGTGAAATAATAACATGAATTTTGGACTTATTATGGAGATCCAGGTAGATGTCAATCAAAACAAGAGCGATGCCAATCAAAATGTGATCTGCCACAGCTTCTCAGTGTTGAGAAATGGTCTAAACTAGGTTTTCTAATGGTTATGAATATAACATTTTTATTCTTGATTTTTGAATATGCTTGATGAGTTGCTCAACTTTAATATAATATATGCATAGTAACTATTTCAATCAAAATTGCCAACTTTAATATATGGACAGTCTTTTGTGGTTAAAGAAAACAGAAAACTCAATGTTCTATGAGGTTATTTCCATCTCTCGACTGTCTGTCTCTGGAGATTATATCATTTTCCACATTAGACATTGCCAGTGTGTTTGCTGTTTCTCTGTGTTTTTCAGACAAAAATACACCCACAGCCCCTGTGACATTATTACTCTATCTATGGAAGTTTACTTCCAAATGTCAGGCACATCCCCGAGGAACGTCATGCAACCTCTGGCCGAATATTAGATGAGGGGGAGAGCATTAGTCTGCCTATACTGGCTAACCTTAGACTGTTAATAAAGACCAGACAATGCTATCGGCTGCTTGATTCAAACAGAATGTTTTCAGCACGCTGTCAGTGGAGATTACAGCGAGAGAACGGTTGGACAAACCACAGTAGCCCCCAAATCATGAACAACTTCCACTTCTGTTTTCAAGATGGAAGCTGCAGATCAGTTTTGCCATTACACGTGTTTGTTGTGGCATCATTGCTGTCTGCATTTTTTTTTTTTGGGAGCTAATTTCGCCCATGTTGTAGCACCTCACAGGCCACACACACAGCCAACATGTTCAGATGGAGCAGACAGTAATAATATTTCTCAGCGATTATTACAAACAGCATCACTTCCATTACACCTCCATATAGTCGCTTTAACTTTATCCCTCTTGCCAATCCACATTACCAGCCATATTGATCATCTCTAATACTGCAATGTCTCCTTCTGGCCTTAATGGCCATTCTTTGTGATGGAGGGTGCACCTGAGTGCTTTACATGGGTTTGTATGCTGTGAGTATTTTACATATACCATAGCAATGTCCAATTTTCTGCAAATACCCATAATGCCTCATAATATCATAGCAAAGCTTGTGTAAAGGTAAAATAATGTTTGTGTGTTATGTGCAATTGGTTTTCAGAGAATTTGATGAATGCTGTTCAGCAGTGCTTTCTGAGGAAAAACAGACAATTCCACTGATACAGTGAATACAGATGTGATCATTTTATCTGATGTTGCTGTGGGTATAAACTGTAGGATATAATTTCAATATCATTCCAATTAGAAAATCAATATCATATCATTGTGGTTTATCATTCATATTTAATCTTCTATTGATTATTACTGCATTCATGGAAGTCTTGTTTGGAACTATTAAACAATTAAAGTCCAATCAAAACTTCTGAAAAGTAATGGTCAGATAATCCTGTAACAAACTATATGATGTTCTACTTTACTTGGTGAACAAACAGAGTAAGTAATTATTAAATAATAGGTAATGGATGGGATTTATTAACATCGTATCTCCCAGTCTGTTCTCTAGTAACTCATCTTTATCTCAAATATAGTCCTCAATTTGAGTTATTCAGGAACGACTCTAACAATTCATTAATAATCATGTTGTTCCTGATTCGTTCCTCTCTCGTTCTGTAGTAACTACTTACATTTCTGCGTACCATATTGTGTTACCATTGTAACCATTGTGTATGTCATTATTTTGCTATACCCTTGAACTTGTGCAGTCTGTGCTGCATTCTTTCTCATCACACCACACCACGCCCACAACAACAATATACAGTAGGGATTTCAAATGAAATTGCTCATCAGTACACGAGGTAAGAAGTCTTTCATCACCATCTCTCAGCATTCAACAACATATTTAGTATCTGTATTTTCAAAATGTAGTAATTAAAGAAGTTCTGCCTTCCAGTTTATTTTCTTTCCCATGTGCACGCTCTTTTCTGCTCTGTCTCCTTCCTCTCTCATTTTCTAAAGCTGCATTCAGAACGAGTTTAGCCTGTCTAAAAAAGATAACAATCCCCTCATTCATTTGAATGTGATTACTCATGGGAAAAAGTTGTACTCACCTTTGCTGGATTTTTGTCCCAACACCATCTGAGGTTATCTGTCAGTGTGCTGCTGTCAGTGCATGTTAAGGCACATTCCTGGTAGATTACTTTGTAACATGAATGTTGTACTGTTTACCTTGTAATTGTCATGACAAAAGATAAAATTATTGACTTCCGTCTCAGAGAATTGTGTGGTGTTTTGGCATCAGACTCACGGATCTTTTGCTCAAACTGGACATCATGCTGTGTTGCCAGATTTGGGGTGACCCCCAATGAAAATACATTATCCCAGAGATCTGTTCCGAGTAGTATGGTTTTAATTGAGTTGGCTCAGCACAGATTATGCAATGACCACATAAAAAGGTAATTTCAGTTTATTACAACTAGGTTTAAACTTTGTTTATTCAAATTTTTATTATATATATCACTGAAGACATTTTTGCCATACTTCTGCTCTTTTCCTTGCAACATTTAATGTCACGGTACCCCAAGGAGAGATGAAGATCATTTTTATTGTTGTAACTGTGGTTTTGGATTGTTCTAAAGGTGCATTTTTATTATTTTCCCTTCCCTCCCAATCATCATAAAATATATTTTGTTCTAATTATCTGAGAGATATTTGTCCATATGAACGGGAGCCTACATGATTTGTGAAGCAGTAAACAGCACTGACGTGGTGTGGAGAACAATTGCTTCCCCTACTCTGCTTTAAAAGGCCTTGGTCTTCTTGTCTTAGTCTTCAAAGCACTTCTTTTTTACCTTGACTTACTCAGGTAAAGTGTGCTGTTTGGTGATGCATTATATATATATGCTTCATTGAGCAGCTCCACTGATGTCACACCATCTTCACAAATGGGTGACATGTAGAAGCAGAGCGAGCAGACAGATGGACACCCAGGCTGTTTGGACGCCCCTCCCTCATTAAATCCTCCTCAGTGCAGTTGACCCTGTGTGGCAAAGAGGACTCTATTCTGGCACTGACAGTTTATGCATCAGGACTGGGCTTCCATTCATCACCCATGGCAGGTTAAACCATGTGCACAATCTGTTTGTATCCATAATTATAAGACATCAACCTGCGAGAGTTCAAGAACATCTGCTAGGAGCGCTCCAGCAGGAGGACGGCTGTAGCTGGAGAGGTCTATGGGTTATATATCTGGTGGAAGTAAATCTTCTGTGATAAGTATATTAGGTGTGTTTGTGTGTGATGGGTCAGAGGTGCTGAGAGTACATAGCTCTATCTGAGTGAACAGAGAAAGCAGAGTCTTCCTGAGGCTTAATGTTTCTTCAGGACGGTTGGTGACATTTGTTGTTGCCTCTTATATGACTTGACTTCACTCCCGTGATGGGTGCTGTGCCTTCACATCGCATTTCATATAAATGTAGTTTTTAGTTGAATTTGACCAAAGAATATTCAACAAAATGCCTAGTACAGTCTATTACAAGTGAACACAAGGCAATGACCAAACACGTCACAGGCAAAGATACTTCACTGATCCTACGGTGGCAAGTTTACATAACTGACCGCACGATCCAATGTTAGACTGAGTTTAGGAATAGTTTCATCATGAGAATATTACACAGCAGTCAGCCAAACATCTGTTCCAAAAAATGAAAGGCTGTTTGGCTTGTCAGTCATTGGTTACACAGAGACTTGTGATGTGGCTATAGCACTCCCCAGCCCCTGTGTAGCTCCGTGTCTGCTCTTTTTCCTCAGTGGTGATGGAATCCCAGTGTCCGCCGACATTAGCTTCCATTGATGTGTTCCACTGTGCATCTTAAAAGACTACTCCACAGATTTAGCATTGCTCTCCTATAATGTTGTCAGACCTATGATGGGATGGAGATTCAGGTGTGTTATACTAGTAGCAGCTAATGTAACTTCTAGCCTCAAGCAGAGATGAGAAGCAGGCTAAACCAGTCTGATAAGCTCACTTCTTTCTAACTCCACACACCCAGCCGACGCTGACTCAAGTGACATCACTTGAGGCAATTAATCAGATTGTCTGGAGCCACAAAAGTAGTGACAGGAGTTAGAGCTCTTTAAAGGGAGCTGGATCTCACTGCTCCATTCCTTTTCCGAAAGCGACACACTGTTTTTCTTTCCTAGGAGGCGGGGGTTACTAGGTATATCTATATACTTATGATAGGGTAAGGATCAGATTTGAATCATGTTCAAACTTAGACATGTGTAGACCTGATTTAGCAGCACTAAAAGACACACATTGCTAAACTAAATGCCCACTAAACACCCTCACTCTGCTTTGTCAGTGAATTTGCTTCTTTGAATTTACCCTCTGTATGAAATATAGTAGCCTACTTCAGTCCTCTCTACATAAGCACTTACAGCCGATCTTACTGTACTTCACAGACTTACTTTTAAGGCTGTTGGTTTTTATATGAGAACAATATTGGGCCTGTAGTAAGCTCATTACAAACATGTCACTACACGGCACCGTTTAGACCTGAAGATTATTTTGTGACATGGACGCCTTAATTCTACATTGCGACAAAATATTGCTGGTAGTATGAATCACCAGTTTCCCATTATGAATCACTGTGCAGTGTTTTTGTGTGTTTGCAGAGAAAGAAGGGAAAATAAAGCCAGAGTGAGGGATGAGCAAATGGTAAACAGGAAAATGCAGAGAGAAAAAGGACACAAAAAAACCAGACCTGCATAATACACAAGCAAGTGAGTGAGTACATATGCATATTCTAGGAAGAGCGGAGTGAGAGAGACAGCCTAATAGCATAATGATATTAATGAGAGACCATTCATCATGCAAACTCATCACTTAAGTTGATGAATACCAGCAATTTAAAGTAGAGACTCAAGTGGAACATGCCTCTCGCTGCTCCACTAGTTAACCTTTCAGTCTATTATGCCACATGTCTCCCCAGACTTAAAACTGAATGAACCGACATGACAACTGCTGAATATTAACCTGAACTTATCAGCAACAAAATAAAAAAATAATTAAAATAAAAATACTTAGTGTTTTCAAAGACAACCAAGAATCCAATAATACACAGGCATGCATACTCGCATATGTGTGCACACGAGCCCACATGCAGAATCAAACCATCAAACCCATGGAAACATCTCGGCTCCCCTCTCTCTCTTCGAACAGCAGCATAGAAAACACAATTTTAATTAGATATAATTAATTACTCCCATCCGTGAAACTTTCTGCATGATTGCAAAATGCTGATATGTTCATTACTATGGAGGAATGGTAAATAGACACATAAAGTTTAAAAGTGATAGAAATCAAAGAGGGGTGGCCTGGCTAATTAAAGGGATCTAACATTAGCTGATTAGGGGTGGAAGCTATAACCTTATCTGGAAACTTCTGTGGTAAAAAACTAAGAGAAAACGGGACGAGATTTAAAAAGAGTGCTGTGTTTGCCCCTTGTAGCAATCAAGTCAGTCGTACATGAATTATTCATCCATAAAAAGGCATTTGTTTGTGAGTCGGTTGTAAGATTTAAGGCATTTAGCTGTTGTTGTGCTTTTTGGCTCCTTGTTTTTCATAGCCTTAGTTAAAAAATATCATAAGCAGCTGCAGATGTTTTCTGTTTGCGTTAGCCTGAACCCTGTTTGCCTCTTTTTTTTTTCGCAGGGATTTAACAGAAATAAGCTTTAATGAATGGAAGCAGGTGACAGAAAGAGACAATTTATAAGTGTGCACTGACACATTTATAAATAGCAGAGTTGATGCTGTTTTAGCGAGAGAAAATGGCACACTTACAGGTTCACCAAATCAAAAAATTTATCTCTGTTATACATGAGCGGAGGGGGAATACTTTTCATCAGCAGAAACAGAGCTCTGTGATTCCAAGTTCTCCCTCTCTGCAAACTTAATTCATTCAAGTGCAAAAATATTTCTAGAATTTTACTTTCCAGGCTAAAATGTCCATCCCTAAACCAATCAGCACCCTTGTTTTTCTTTTCTTTTTTATACTCGAGCCTGGAAATAATTACTATTTATTAAATCAGGACTATTAAAGACAAAAGGAAATTAAAGCTGCGCTAATATTCTTAGAAAATTAGTTTTTCCAATAATCCAATAACTGCTTGCTGTAATGCATACAGGCATATGTGGATGGATACAGAATAATTCATTTTCAGAAGCTGAAGTGAAACATCGTTGTTTTCCTCTGCCAGACAAAAACCCATCAGCTCAGTCTCCGAAAATAAAAGTCAGGTGGAGAGTTTCCTCATCTTAGGCAAGGCAGTATTTCAGTGACGGACCCGTAATAACAGCATGTGGAAAGAAGGCGCTTAAATCACTCCAACTCCGGGAATACACATCTTTGAACAGTGGAGGCCGACGAGACAAGTGTTTTCTTCTGTGTGCACTGGCGAGACATTGTTTCTTTTTCCCCAAGATCCTCTCAGCCGCTTTTATTTCGTCCGACAGCACTTACTTTGAGCTCAGACAAAAGGCACAAAGAAGCATAAAATGTCACAATCAAAGGATCCTGATGTTTAGATTGTACACCAGGGCTGCTGATAGCTAAGCAGCACTGTGGGACTACAGTGAAATGTATTTTCACATTTCCCTTCTGCTGGTGCTTCCTGTCAGTCTGGCCCTGTCATTCCGGCTCTGTCTGTATCTCTCAGCACGTCAGTTTCATCATTCTACTGCTTCTCTCACCATCTGTTTTTCCTTCCTTGATTTCCTGGTCTTTTCTCTCTCTCTCCCTCTCTCTCAGTATCTTCCTCTTCACACACATACCATCCTTTATTCCAGTACACCCGGTGATTCTTGCAATAGCAGTGGGCGTGCTATCAGACCCATTAGTCCAATATCCCGGTGTTGAGTGGGGACGATGAGAAATGGATTGGTGGTGATGCGGGTTGCGTGCACTGCGAGGTGTGTGTGTGTGTGTGTGAGAGTGTGTGTATATGTGTGTGTGGGCAGGCACCAATGAATGTGATGAGTGTGTGGTTTAATGGATGGCTGTGAAGTGTGTGTGGTACATAGGAACAGAGTAAGAAAGAAAAAGATAACAGAAAGCCGATATGGGAATGGGTGTGTGTTACAAATTAACAGGTATGTATTTTTTTGTGTGGAGTATATCAGAAGGATACATATGTGCCTGTGGGTGTACATGTGTAGGAGATAAAGAGGTGAAGGTGAATTTATAGTTGTTGAGATTTTTATTTTAAAAACGTTTCTACTGTTTTACCTGTTAATATGTAACTACTATCAGCCTAAATCCAGTTTGGTAAAGCTTATAAAATGCCTTTTTTTCAGAGCACGCAAGATAAGAGATGAATTTTAAAACTCAGAATCATTAGAAAGTACTAAGGGATCCAGAGTGGCTCTCCAATTTATTTCATCATCAGTTTTACCATTTGTTAGATAGAAAACAGAATTCTGCTGTCTGTGCAATCTGAAAACAACCAGCAAAAGCTTTCTGTGGTTCTGTGAGACTGTATTGCAAAATTCAAAGAAAACCAAACTTTCAAATTTGTTTTTTATCTTTAGAAGTAGTATAATTATTGTAGAGAGTTGTAGAAGAATAGAACAATGACATGAGAACAATGTGAATTTTTATTGTTCATGTGTTAGGCTATCATTCCATTCAGAAGGCTATTTCAGTTAAGCGTGGCATCATGTAACTTTTACTAACATGCTTAACACCAAATGCAGTTGAGACTGGTGAGAATGTTGTTAATAATGAAGATATTTGGTCATAAAGCAAAGTTTGTTTACCATTTTAGTTTAGTGCGTTAGCATGCTAACAGTCGCTAATTAGCACTGAACAAAAAGTACACCTGACGTTGATGTGACTTTTGCTGGTAATTCAATTTTGACCGGATAATTGTACTAGATGGAAATCACTAGGATAAATGGTCTGGGGACCATGCATATCTGTACCAAAGGTTGTTCTAATCCAGTTAAATCCAGTTAGTAGCTGTTGTGATATTTTACTATATATTATATTTGGACAAGTGAATACTTTGACTTGCTGGTGGCTTTATAGAAAATGTCTGGAGTACATTAGGATTAATCCTCTGGGGGCCATGAATAGCCATTCAAAATGTCAATGTAATTCATCCAGTATTTGAAAATGAAATATTTCATGGTGGAACCAAAGTGTTGGACCGATCCACTGACTGACCGGCACTGCCATGACTAGCATGACTAATAAAAAGCCTCTGATCAACTAAAACACTGGAAGTGATGAATTTTAATGTAAAAAAATAACACAGCAGATAGTTTGGAAGAAATAAAAGCACTGTACTCCGCAGTAGCCATCCTGACTAAATACACCACGAAAAGACAAGTACCTACAGAAGCTGTATATCAAAACAAAAAATCAAGGAAAAGGGACAGTTTTTCTTAAGTGTGCTTAAAAGGCAACTGTGAAAAGTAAAGTGAAAGTCAGCATCTTCTACAGGAAAGCAGCATTAAAAGATGAGCTTGGACTGTTAGATACATCAACATCAATCACATTGATCACATGTTGTTATTTAGAAGTAGCTGAAATCTCCCTTTCTAACATTACGAGCAGCTTCTGTCTCGACAATAACAATGATAATAATGCCCATAAAGACTTTGCCTGTGCAATCAAAAACCCTAGCCAGGTTATTCAAGGTAGAAAATTAATAATTAATAGAAAATGATCAACAAGGGAAATACTTCCAGAGTAAATGTGGTGTTACATTTCATTGTGCAAACAATGAGAATGATTTATCTTTTTAGCTGCATGTTCTCATACTTATATCTTGTTAGTGTTTCTATGCACTTTATGTAAAGCTCTTATTTGGAAGTCGCTTTGGATAAAAGCGTCTGCTAAATGCCTAAATGTAATGTAATGTAGTGTGAACTAAGATGGTTCAGGAGATAAGATGATAATGAAAAATTTCAGATGGTTTTTTAAACACTGATTATTGCTTATTTAGTGAGAAATGTTTAAAGGTACCCTTAGGAGTTTGTGACCACTCCATAGTGCTACTACTATAAAGCAATGTTTTCACAAGTGGGTCTGTGTTTTGCTTTTATTGTGCATCCTCTTGTCATTAGTTTCATGCTACACTGCTAATTGATAGTAACCAATGAATGTAGAAATGCACCAACAAAGGCAGAAAAGAAGAAGACTGCTACCATACAAACATGGGTTTAAAAAATGCAACACTCGTTGCTCAGGCAGGCATGTTCAGGCAGAGAGGGTTCTATCAGAATTTGAGGTTGGAGTTAGACTTCAGTTATCATTTAGGAGGCAGTATGCAGTACATACTGATTGAGAATGATATGAGTATTTAGACCTCAAGGATACACATAAATCATTTCGATGTCTAACTCAGAATGTAAGCATAACATATTTTTAACACAAAAACTCCACAGGGCACCTTTAATGTTATAGATAAATACTTAAAGCCACGTTTTCAAGGGCTTTAAAACATAAAAGAGACATTATTGCTAAAGAAAACTGTCTAGTTATAATAAGAAACTGTCCAGGTTTTTGATGGCTCTGTAATTGTAGATGATGGCACATATCTGCCTGTCTGGTCTCTCCAGTGAGCGACTGTGGCATCTCTGTCGGAGTGAGGAGCTTCTAGTTCTCACTTCTTCCTCATTTATCACTCCTTACAGCAATGGAATCTTCCCCTCCGTGTTCAGACACATCCACCATAACTCACTCTTGTGACGGTTTGACAGCGCGATGAGTGTGTGTGTGGGAATACGTGTGCGTCTCACTGTGTGTTTCTGCATGAATTTGTGTGGGCTATCTCTCAGCTGTCTTTACATGCGGGTAATTCTGAATCTGTGCGAATGTTTGTGCACTAAGCTCTCCTCTCACCACACACACACACACACACACACACACACACACACACACACACACATACACACACACACACACACACACACACACACACAAAGGTCTTTCTGTTCTGAAAATGTATCACAGTTTCCTTTCCAAGGACGTGCCAAGACAGGTGTAAAAGACTGGTGGCAGCGTCTGGCATAGGGGGATAATGTAAACAGCCAGGAATGTGATCCACATCACAGCAACTGATTTAAGAGAGGTGTTTGGAGGGGTGAGAGGTCACTCACTGCACTGCAACAAAAGGAATGAAACATTATCTCTGTGACAATCAAACCCTACTTAAGTTGCCTTTTCAACCAATTGCCATTGTCTGTCAACTTCCCAGTTGAGTAAAGGCTGCTTTTAGCTTCACTGGTGATTTATGCAGGCTGATTGTATTACTAAAAGCCCACAAGCCCAGAACATAGTCTTGTCAAGTACAGCAAAACTAAAAGACAACAATAAAGGATTAGTTCACCCAAATTACAATATTAACATATTATGACTGATCTCTAGTGCTGTCTAGTTGTGTAGATGATTTTAAGTTTAATTTGTCTAGATTTCAAAGAGTCATCCATGCTTGACATTACAGCATCCACCTTAATACAATGAAGATAAATGCTCACAACATTGAATAATTACATTTAAAATACTTTAATGCAACTTGTCTTTTTAGACACATCAACTTCTTTTCTGCAGACGAAAAATACCATGTGAACATTTCAGAGTAACTCTGGCATTTTTTTTCTGGAAAGCGTTTTTCAAATATAATCTATCTGAATGGCTAGATAGCACTGCAGCCAAGTGAGAAATATGCTTTTGTGCAATATAAATGAAGTGACCTTTAATTTAATAATAAATTAGTTCTTTCTTAACGAAAGACTTTCACACTGTCGATGACTTGATCATTTAGAATGAGGTTTGGAGTCATATCAAGTGAAATGTTGCATTGCACAATGATGAAATTTACCTCCTTTCAAAATATTTCTACCAAAGGAACCTAAGAAAACTGTTGACAGCATAAAAAATCTGCTTGTAATTGGAGTGAAATGACACTTTAAAAAGCTGCATTAATGGATGTTTTGGCCCAGTGGGGCTATCTGATATGGCAAATGTGGCAGTGAACGTCTAAGAGAACAGATGCCAGCAGACATGGAGCAACATTAGCATTCATTTGGAGTCATGTTTCTGGTGACCTGATGAATTTAAGACCAATACTCACAAATTTCCTTTTAGTGCAATTTTTTCTTTTTGCTAAAATGAGCTGCCTGCAGTGGTTAGAAACAAGGCTGATCAGAAGGTTGAGAGTAGTTGTGGGCCATAAAACCAAAACAATGACCTGAAAGACCGTAAAATGCTCTGTAGAGCTGAGGTACACTGCAAAGTCAGGGGATAGTTTTCTGTGGGTTCATCACTATGAACTACCCCTTTCACATTGTTACATGGCCATTTTATCTATTGTTAATACAAATATTTTAAAGGACTGCTTTAATATTAAAATTGTTTCAACAATTCCTCTCTCTCACACACATATACTGTAAATATTCGGTTAAGGAGGAGTTCTGTTGCACAATAGCAAAGACCACAGATCCTGTCTTGATGAATCTCCCTGCCATGCTAGCTCATCTTTTTGGACTGACAGACCTAAAGGGCAGGAATATCTGCTGCGTATTAAGTAGGGGAGCTTGCTCCATAATCACTGGTGTTGTTTAGGAGACAGCAAAGTGTTGCCATCTGCTACCGATGCCACTTCTTTGTGCCTCCTGACTGCTGTAACTGTGGTAAAAACAGAACTCTAAAAAAGCACTAAACTGAACAAATGTCAGAAAGAGTAACAAAATTAAGGTGTCTTAGTTTTCACCTACCTCCTTTAGAACAGTGATTCCCAACCTGGGGTACTTCTGCAGTTACAAGGGGCACGTTATTAACCCAGCTAATTTGAAAACATTTAAATGATTATATATAAATGGGTATGAATTATATCCACATATTTGTGTTTAGGAGAAAAATCAACACACAATTAAGATTACAAATGTGAGTAATGCTGATCTTTTTTGTCACAATTACTTACCAACTATGGTAGTCTGACTGCACAAGACTGCAGAAAGGGTAGTTGGAAAACAGACAACAATAAGCTGACAGTAAAGATCCTGTAAATGGTTGAAACAACCAGTTTCTGTGACTGCAAATATCAGTACTAAAAATGCCAACTACTAAATAAGTGAACAATACAGAAAAACTATAAAAAGGTTTGGGAACTACTGCTTTACATGTTGCTGCTTATCGTCATGATCATTTTATATCTTGGAGTTGGTGTGAAAATATATGTATTAAAAAGGCGAAACATAAGAGAGCATAGGACATAAACATTCTATAGCTTGGTACATTATGCACCATGTATATTTGCCTCTTAGCATAATAGAAATAACAACTAGTCCATGTGTTGTTGGGGTTGGACCTTCTGTTGCAACAAAGCAAGTCAGGTCCTCACACATTTACCATATTCCAGATGCATCTGGAGAAGGATTCAAGTACACTAACCAGCTAATTACCACTAAGAAGATAATACGATCTGTGGCAGTTGAGGTCATTAGAAAAGCACTGCATTGGAGAACATGCGGTGGCGTATGTGCAATAGTGTGTTAATTAAGTGTAAAGGGAATTCCTTAGTTGGCATAGTGACTGAAATTGACGTACACTGAAGGATACAATTCTCAGTTGGAGTTACCTGAGATGCCACTGAAGTGGTCCCTCATCTTCAGTGGGCTTTGTCTGCTTATGTGACTTTGAGGGATGGATGTGCAAGTGACATGCAGTCTCTAGAAAAAGTACAAATGACCTTTACTACTAACTTTATTAAAACTATGATAATTTACAACCAAAAGTCACCAACAGCAGGAAGAACAACAATGCTGTGGTTATTGTTTTAAGAATTAATGGCAGAGCATGTTTAGTGTCCTGGCATTTTACTAAAATGACAACTTGGTGCATTAACCTCCCTGAACTCAGCTGCAATGGCTCATGGTCCATTTATGTTTGCTATCATAACTCATTTGACTGTTCCAAAGACGACAGGTTTGTCATTCTTCTAAATTGCTGAGATGTTTTCTACAACATTTAACATTCTCTGTGCAAGTAATTAGTGACAGCCATCTGTTTGAAACTTAATTTAGACTAATCACAGTGAAGTGTAGAACAGGATGTTTGGTTAAAGAGATGCAGAGAAAATGCATCTACAGTAGTTTGCTAAAGTTGGGTAACTTTTCAGTTACAAGATAATGGCACATTGAATTTCCCTTTATTTCCCCAGATTATTTTAAGTCAGTTGCTTTGAATATATATATTTTTTCACAATTCTTTTTATTTCATTGTCAGAGGTTTTGAGGTCACTAACCAGTGCCTACATTTGGACTCTCAAATAAAACGGTGGGAGATAAATATGTTGCACTCCGAATAGGGAGTGATTTCTGACACAGCCCTGGTATGATACAGTGTGTTCAATTACTGTTTTACTTTGTGATAAAACCATTACCATCCCTCTAAAGTTTGCTAAAGTTAGTTAACATTAGCCACCGTAAGTAAAGCTGTAGCAGTAAAACCCTTGATAAATGGAAGGGTGTGCTATTTATTCTTTCAAAAGTTACATAGTCCTGCCTGAATGAAGCTCATGAGCTGTTTTATTGGGTAATGCATATTTCTTAATGAACTGAAAATCCCTGATGGTCATAAATATAATTTTTCTTTCACCAAGTATTTCACAACAGGAGAAGCTTTGTCCAAGTTTTTAAAAAAGAAAACAAAAGTATGCAACACTTAAATTGGTGTGACAACTTAACAAATCTCTAACTGCAAAGGTCCTGAGAGCTAAAGAAAGCAAGGTCAAGGGTCAGAAACAGTTAAGAAATCTTGCACTACCGTGATGTTAAGTTCAAGCCTAGGTTAAAACTTAAAGTGAATTGTGACTGGGAGGGCAATGTCAAGTTTCAACAGATCTCATATATCGTATCACATCTCTTGTCACCGATGAGAACAGATTGTCTTCAGTTTGGACCTGTACATTACTGCAATTCTATCCGCTTGGCACTTTCAAACTTCAAAACATTGAGTTTTGGGTGAAAAAACTAACTGAGCACGAGTCTCTGCTTGTAGCTCGATGACTAAGCTCAGTCTGCCATCGGCCTTGACATTTTGTGTGTGTCCACTGACAAGCTCCTCTTCAGGTGTGCTGGTGAAAATGTCGTGAAAAAAAAAAAGGAAGAAGTAGTATTTACCAAAAGCTTTTAAGTCTTATAATATTTTCTTGTGAATCACAAACAGAACTGGGAACTTTCAGTGTTCTTTGCTGACAGTGCAGTGACAGCTCCTCCGCTAATACAGACAGAGAGAGACAGCGGCGAGGACATAAAAGCGCAGGTGGAGGGTTAGTAACATAGGGGCTGAGCAGGATGAAGGGATCACATAACCTGAGATGAAAGGCCAGGCGTCACACGCACACCAAAACAAGACCACCACATCACCTAGGCCCCAATATTTCTCACCTGGTACATGACGACCTTCAAAAGGTCTTGTTTTATCTTTTGTCTACAAAGTGTCTGGTAGTCGGAGTGAGGAAGGATGTGTGCTGCCTGTGTGTGTGTGTGTGTGTGTGTGTGTGCTTGGGCCTGTCTGTTGCATGCAGGTTTGTGCTTTTAATGTCACAGATAAAATGAGCGAGCTGAAGAGAAAAAGCAAAAGAAACTCGGATGAGCTTGCAGTGTGTGTTCCTTCTGAATAATCCACGCAGGCTCTCGCTTGCTGTTTATGCATATGTTGATACCTTTCGCTCTCTTTTGCCTGATCTCTGAAGCCACCCCCCCCCCATATTTAAGGTGACTCTGGAGCTAAGAAGCCTTTGAGGCCAGACAAAAGCAACCATCACACAGATCGGACAAGCATAGAGCTGTGTGTAACCGGATTTGATCCTGCAGTATTGTTGAAGATGCTCTACTTTATACAGCGGCCTGAGCAATGCTGCTGTTCTTACCTCTTTGCCTTTGCTGATATTATGACTCTATCTGAACACTTTAATGTTCAGCCGGACAGGGTAATAACATGTTAGGATCCTTGTGGATTCTGAACCAGGCTTTCCATTGGCCCACAGTTTTTTTTTCAGACTCAATAATGCTGATGTTCTCACCTCATTCTCAATCATTAATCACTCATGCCGGTGACGATAGCTCAATCTCCAAATATATTAAAGTTAAAACAGTCTGGCAGGTTGATGAATTAATAATATTGTTCACATGAAGGTCTATTTAAAGTGGGGAGAAAAGTGGCAAGAATCAAGGTCTCCTCGCTGCTATCACTTTGGACTTCTGAGATCTGTGTGAAGTGTCTAAATAAAATTTCACCTTGGGAATGTTAAGCGTGAATCATTTTGCAAATGTGAATCTAGCTGGATTTACATCAAACAATTATTACTCAAAATTTATTTTTAGAGTGTTTCAAGTATAATTTTCATGTGTTTGGAAGAAATCTGCTTTGATGCTGCTCAGAGTCCTGTTGTGTTACGGTGGATTTTGTGCTCTCTACCTAGTAATGCTCCAACAGGGTCACTGTGAAAGAGTTTTTTATGTCGTAGTGTTTGAGCCATCTGGTGCTGTTTTTCATAGGCTCCTTATTACAATGTGTTTTTCCTAATTCTATAGCATGCCTGTCTTCAACGAGAATTAATTGAGAGTATGTTACATTAAGTGAGCAGATGTACTGTAAGTGTAGGTCAACAAATTACTGTAATTGTTTATTGTGCTCTGAGAGGCTGTACTTAAAAGTAACGTGAGATAACATCAGCAAGCTAACACACTCATGCTAATGCTAACATGCTGATGTTTAGCAGGTGTATTGTTTTACCACAGTTGCCATCTTATTTAGCGTAGTGTTAGCATCCTTACACTAAACACAATGTACAGCTAGAGGGAAAATCAGGGGGATCACCAAAGGTTATACAATTCATCCTAAGGGGAATAATGAATGTAATAATGAATTTATTGGTAATCTATCCAGTAGTTGTGGAGACATTTACCTTTAACAGGAATAGCCAATGGGATCACCAAAGACATTAGGATTCATCATCTGGGAACCACGGATGTCTGTACACAATTAGAAATTGAAATATATTTCGTTCCATATGTGAAATCTTTGACCATCTGATGGCGCTAGATGAAATGTCTGGAGGTTACCAAAGTTATTAGGATTAATCTTCCAGACACCATCAATATCTGTAGTATATTTCATGGCAATCCATCCATTAGTTGTTGAGATATTTTGACCAAGGGGGTAGACTGACCAACATTGCCATCCCCACAGCCACGTTGCTAACATATCTTAAAATTACATGATAATAGTGGAGGGCTTTATTTGTGTATGAAGCATATTGGAGGCCACAAAAAGTTTGAACTACACTGAAGGACACCAAGGGTGTAGCACACCAGAATCTTTGCCTTCTCTTCTCTTTTTCACTTTTTTCATACTGTACTGGTTGGGAAAAAGCGTGAATTGCCTGAAGGCTATTACACGATGACTGCCCAACTGCATCAACTGGGACGCCCTGCACAGCAGAGTTCTAGCCCTTCCACTTTATGTCTTTCACTTTTTCCACAGACTTTTATGCTTGTCCACCACTGCAGCGCTCCCCGCCTGGCTCTGTGGCAGTGGTGATTCAGCTTCTCAACTTTGTTCATCAGCAGGTACGGGAAATACTGGGTGTGTCTCCTCAACGGTGGGTGACTGACCATAATGATGCTGCTTTCGTTATTGCTCTGTGTGCAGCTCAAGGCCCCCAGCTGCTATGGCCTGTCTCAGCATTTCTTCTGCATCTGTGGGATCCAGCACGACATGCTGGGTATGAGTAAGTTGGCTGGGAAGAGATAAGGAATAAGGTGAGGAGAGAAGTGTTAAGTGAGGAAGAAATCTCTGGCCCCAAATGGACTCTCAAACAAAGAGATAACCTAAAATCAGCTACAGGTATGTTGCTATACAATGTTCATACGTGTGTAGATTAGGCTTGCCTTGTATAGGGTGTGTGGCACAACATGATCACTCAATAGTTGTTGGAGTAAGAAAACAGTTTGCACATCCAGCTGACACAGAGCAACATTAGCAATCATTTGGAATCATGTTTCTGTTCACCTGATGTAAATAAGTCCAATATTCACTCTCTGTGCCAGGCTCCAGCAACTCTTGAAGGACATTTCAGACTCTTTAGCAACTAAATGCTCCACTATATTCATCAGCTAGGTGCTAACTTTTTACATTTAACGCCGGTCCGGTAGAAGGAAGTGGTTAAAGATAAGAATGGTGAGACTGAACCAAAGCAGTAAAGTTGTGGGCAGTCAAACCGAAACAACTAGCTGAAAGATGCTAAAATGATCGATGAAGCAGAGAGGAACTGTAGAGTTGGATGATAATTCTTGGTGAGTTTGGCACTATAAGTTACCCTTTCACATTTACATAATTTCAAGTTCAAGTTTCTTTATTGTCAATTCCACAGTATGTACAGGACATACAGAGGATTTAAATATCGTTACTCCCAATCCCTCAGTGCAAAAAAACCCACAGAATACACAACAAAATATAACCAGGTGATGGTACAGGCCTCCGGAGCAGCCCGCAGTCTCGTAGTTCCTCTGCATCCATGGAGCTCAACTCAAAAAATGCGGCTCTGTTGACATTGAGCAGAACCTCTCGACTGCATGTC
>JAVQJL010041136.1:0-14815 GCA_036024295.1 Nannoperca obscura
CACACGTTGTGCACTGCACAGACACTCACAGAGAAACACACGTGCTGCACTGCACAGACACACACACAAGCTCTGCACCAACACACACACACACACACACACACACACACACACACACACAAGCACTGCGCCGACCCACACACACACATGGTGCACTGCACAGACACACATACACACGTGTGCTGCACTGCACAAACACACACACACCCACACATGCTCACGAGCACTGCACATAAATACACACACACACACGAGCACTGCAGACACATGCACACACAACAGACACACACACTGCGAATCACATCAAATTAACAGCTTTAGGTTTAGCTGAGCCCCACAGTTACAGCAGGAATCTCCCAACACTGCTGACCAGTGTGAGTGTGCTAGAAAACGCACAAAAAAACTCCTCCGTACGTCTGGACTAACTCTTTCACACTTACAAAGAGCGGGGGAGTGAGTCAGAGCTGCAGTGAGTCTGTGAGGCAGACTCAGCCTGATTAAGTCACCTAAAGTGTCCTGCTTTGTTTTGATCCAGGCAGGACATGTATAAACTGGTGCTACTGTAATGATACCCAAGCAAAACACCAGGTGTTTGTTGGATTGTCCATGTGGTGTGCGCCACCCCCTGCCCCTGGATGTGTTTGTGCAATCAGAGAGGAATATGAGTGATTTAAATAGAGCAAAGGCTCTCCAAAAGAAGGGGGGGCATCACAGTTGGCCTTTGAAGCCCAACACATGGTGGCAGAGGACATAGATGTGGATATATATACCCTGAAGCGCACATGAGAAGGGAGTCTCTGACACAAACTAATGCCAACGCCCCAGAGTAATCAGCTGGACGGGAATGGATAAAGCCAAAGCACTTTCCAACACTCTGTGGTGCACAAAACACATGAACCTACCACTTGGGAGATTTCCTCATCTGATTGCTTTGTTCACCCTCATGAATAAATCAGATGCAGGAAGAGAATATTCTGATGCAGACCCTCTGTAGTGGAATTTCTAACTGGCAAGTCTCACGTTGCCATTAAGAGCACTTTGATGCCAGCTGTAGAATGGGTGAGTTTGCTAATTGCTAACACAACGTTGCAGGGAGGAAACTGATGAGAAAAACTGCAGCAGCTTTTCTTCTGGTCATCAGGTGCTGTGAGTTTTCTAAAGAAAGGATGCTGAGAACAGGCATGAAGACAGCAGCAGAAATATCTGGATGCTCGCCATACATTGCCGCTTTTGACACTGGCCCTAACGAGCCTCAGGGCCATCATTTCTGAGCCTCACATCACCATGGTAACAGATGTAAGCAGCAAGGTCTGTGTGTATATAGAGGAAAGAACCCCAGATATCACACACAATCACACTACGCTTCCGCACTTCCGACTGTATACCCCAGAACAACACCCCAGAATAATTCAAACATCAATGGCGTCACATGCAGCATATTTCACCACGTGTTCATTTTAAATGGATTCTCTGAGCAGTGACATGAAAGGGAGGACTTTGCCACCTATCTCTATGAGCTCATTACAGAAAGCTAATTGGAGCAGGGGTCCAGAATGGCGATTAAATAGCAATAGCTGCGTTATTTTGATGCTCCGACACACATGAGCTGGTCTCGCGTCCACAGTGGAGACAGAGAGAACACAGGGCTTGAGCTTCAGTTCAGGTGCTTTGCTGCAAAGCCAAAAAATATATTTCTCCTTACCTGGAATCCCACTTCCCAAGGAGACATCACAGACAGCAAGGAGTTGGCCAATTAACATGAAATAATTACAAACATCTGCTTCTGAAGAGTTGAAAAACAAACACCCACGCTTCTAAATAGACCTTATTTAGTGTGTGTGAAGCAAACTGCAAAGCTTAAGTCTAAAAAATTTACATTTATGAGTGCCTCCGCTTTCTCTGACACATGATGTAATAAATCTAAAGTAATAAAAATAGTACAAAAGCTCCATATACTATGCACATTTTGCTGGTGATATTTCCTTGTATCTGATATGAGACTAACTTAAGATCTGAGCAAAGCTTCATGGAGAGAAAAAAGCTGGTATCTTCACAAAGAACAAGCTTCAAAGGTTTCTTTATTATTACTGTGTGAAAACGTCTTTTGACAAGGCTTCTTCCTGTCAAGATCAACCTAAACCTTTCTCTCACCACCTAACCAGAGAGATAATGAGAGGGAAAGACAACTTGAATCATGGGGCAGTTTGGACCTCCTTGTTAAGATGACACATCTGATCATTAATTGTTTTGGACTACGTCATTGGTCAGTGGAGCCCTTGACTAAGTCCAGGACTAAAGAGCTCCCTTAAACGACTTTAATTAAGTTTGAGGCGACAGGAAGTTATTTAATGTCAGCATTGAGATTATCTAATAGTTCCAGATATTTATAATAAGGGTCAGTTAAGAGTTTGTTTTGTTTTGCAATGCATTTCATTTCAGTGTCCATTCTAATGGCCGCTGCGTCCAGCTAGATGAATAGCGATTAGATTACTGTTTGAACGTGAACTTCTGGCCAGTCTGAGGTTTATTTATGAAGATTATTTTTAAATCAATCCTGCTTTATTAAACCCAAAGACAGGAAAGGTTCAGTGTCACTTTAGGCTCCAGAGAACAGTGAACACACTGGAAGAAAATACAATAAAGCTACAGGCCATTATGTCAGTTCATCCTTCAAAAAGATTCCATGGAGTAATTTTTCAACTGCAGTGCATAGCAGATACAGTCAGTTAGGTTATTAGAATAAAACAGTTCTTCAAAAAAATGTATGACAATATAAAAACAGAAATTCACAAACTCTCTGGTTAAAAACTGCCATGATTAACAGACCGGGAGATTAGTTGTCCTTGTTTTTGTAAAAGGCAAAAAGCTGATTTATTTACAGTGGACGGCTACTGACTTCTCAAGGTGTGCTTTGACTGCCTTGTGAAATTCTGGTGATCAGGAGAAAAAGTAATTACTTTCTAAAAGACTGTTCTGTTTTAATGGTCTTTCTGCTTTATTGGGCAGGGCACAGTGGAAAGTGATGGGACAAAAATGAGAATAATGGAAAAAAATATTTAATTTGCATCACCTTATTCATGCATTTTGTTGTTTTTGCAGCATAATGTTTGAGACTGCAGTGCTGTCATCTATATTTCTTTGTTTCTCAGTATTTTCAAAGCCTATTTCAGTTTTCTCGTCTTATTGCAGTATGAATCTTTTGATTAATCAACAATATATTAACTCACAATCTGCAACATTTATTATGCAAAATGATTTGCATATCTCCAGGACATCAATTCCATCTTCGATCATCTGGTGTTTTAAGTGGCTGGACTTGTGCTGGATTTCAATACAGCTGCGATAACCGTGGTGTGCTGTGTCGTGGGCAACTGTGGTCACAGCCTATGATGCATAAACAGTGTGAATATCTAGTGTTTAAGCAATTAGTTGATTGACATTATTTACAATTACAATATTACAATTATATGTTGTACTATATGTACAATGTGCATGAAATAGGTATTTACCTATGTCTACTGACTTACGGCAGTATAAAAATGTACTGTACATATTTGTATGATTGAAAAGCTTTAGTGTAGCCCACAGCTGGGGAGACTATCCCCAAACCACTTTAATTCATCCCTTTACTCCACAACGACTTGGTTAGCATATTTTGGGATTTCATTGCACGGATGCAAATGTCATTTCTGTCTCTGGAGATGATAACTAGCCAAGAAGCATCTCATGTCTGTGCACCCTTTGTAAGATGAGGACAGCTCAAATTATTGGTGGCCATCTGACTCCCATCTGGGTCTGTTTGGACTAATTCTTCACACTCAGCTAGTGGGGGACCCCTGCGGCACCCCCGATGTTGAAGGCCCTTGAAGGGAATATAAAATTGTCAAACTTTCAGAGAACAGGAATGCCACCCATCAGTTAGGTATTTTTTAAGAAAGTGTCCCAGGGGTCTGTTTAAATTTCAAGGTTTTAAAAAAATCGGACACCCAACAAACACACAAATAGTGAGGACCCAGCTTTGGGCAGTTTACCTCCAATGGTTCTCAGTTTGTGGAAAAAATCTACAAAAATCCACAGCCCTTAGAATGGCAGGTCTATTGGTTCAGGTTGTAGGTTGTAGGAGATCAGTTAGCAATTGAGTGGATGAATAGAAGAGCTGACTGTGTTGACCCAGTGACAGCAAGCAGTAGACATACATTGAAACCAGTACAGTTTTCATTCCTTGTTTCAGTTGTGAAAGTATTGTTCTTTGCCTGGGAAGTTAACCACGTTTACCTCACACAAATGTATCTGAAACTGAAAAAAGGTGTAACAATTCTTTCAGTTCTACATCTCAGTTGGGCAGCCAGCACATATGGTAAGTTCATGTTCCAGTGAAAATACACGACTGTTTGAATTCTTGTGGCTTTCTTGATGTGTATTTGTTGTAAGCAGTGCAAAGTTTGAGGGTTTAATTCCAAAACATTTGGTTCAGCCTTCTTGTGTGAAACAGACTGTGACTAATACGTCCTGTAGTGCTGCAGTCAATCTGCTGGTGTGTTATGGCCATGGAAGTGTTGTGCTTGTGCCTAAGAAGCTGATACACTGGTACATAACCTCAGTGGGATTACTCGCAAGTATACCCAAATAAGGCAAGAGCTCCCCGTTTGTCCATCTGACGTTCTGAGACATGAAGCGCTGTAACTGAAAGGGTCAGACAGCCTGCAGATCCCTCCAGATTCTCGGAACAGTGGAAAGTTGCTCAGCCACTCGTGATGTCTGCCTTTTATCTCACTCTAGTTGGGCTAATGTTTAGAGGGGGATGGGCCGTAGGAGGAGAGAGCCATTAGGAGGAAGTGGTCGGAAGAAATAAGAGGTAGTGGGAGTGACGGGGGCTGTGGCTTTTAAGAAACCATTTTATAAACATAGAGAGTCAGTGCAATAACAGTGAGCACTGTGATGGGTGGAGAGTGAAAGAGATGGCAGCAAAATGTGCTATTTCATTACAGTAGATACATGTGATGGTTGAGACATGGAGCGACAATGGTAATTCAGTCAGGCCTGTAAAAAGGAGAGTGATTGATGTTCACACCTCAGCACTGAGAAAAACAGTTCCTTAACATTGCAGGGTGGCTTGTGAAGACACCAATAGAGCACAGTAAGATGAGTGCTTTTGCAGACCATTGGCTGTCAAGTCATGTAAAATACATCAAGATGGGTGTGAGCCTGACTTTGAGGCTGGAATGTCCCTCACAGGAGTTAGGGGCATGTACAGATGTGCAAATGATTCACAAAGTCGAGTGCAGAGTTAGCAGTGGACTCAAACTCAGTGGGAGATCTGTGTAAAGGCTTGAGTTCCACCAGCTTGTTTATGTGTGATCTCACCAAGGGAATGACCACAAACAAGCTGCAGTACTTTCATTTTATGCCTTTGCGTTGGCCAGGAATGAAAGCATGGCTTGTAGCAACAAGCCCACACTGTTCTTTGCAGACAACTCCAGCTCCAACAACATATCCAGTGTGGAACCAGGATGCCTTCAAGCAACACTCTGCAGAACCCCGGCTGACATCAATCCTCTGTATCCAATAGGTTGGGACCTATTGGATACAGAGGATTGAAGAATGCATTACATGTAACAGGATTACAGTCATCTGATTACAAAAATGGTGAACGTAATATATCAGATAGTGTAAGTTTAAAGTAATAAGATTATAAATGCATTAAACAAGTCCTTACTGCTTGGTCATGCAGAAGTGTCTTTGGAAGGAGAATTGCACTTTGACTAGGACTATTTTTGTGTTTGCTATTTCCATAGAAATACATTAAATGGAATACAGTGTGAAATACAGTAATCTTGTCATTAAGGTGGTTTTCAAAATCTGACATGTAATTCATAAAATATAATTTGTGTTGAATTATTTGTGGAAATAATACCGTTATTTGTGAATAATGTAGATTATTGTAAACAGATCATTGCTTATTTCAATACGGCCATCTTAGAAAACTGATGCTCTTTCAAAGTCACAACTCTTAATATTTACAAATATCATATCCGCGAACCCCCATTGGTCTGGTTAACCCACTTAGCAGTATCACGTTTTACTTTTAATTAATGATTTACATACTGTAGGGGGGGTGAAAGCGGTGAGGATGAGAGACGAGAGAATCAGAACACAGGAAATATTATACGCTGTTCATTTGCTAATTGCGCATGTAGGTGGTCTCTTACCTTCGCAGCACCGATTTGCTCCTTCCGAAATGTTTCCAAGGGAGTAATCAACACATCATCTGCATTCTGAATCTGAAAAGAAAAATAAAGAAAAATACAGAGAGACAGATGTCAGACTGAAAGATTCAAAATGATATAAGAATAAAAAATACCCCACCCAAAAAACTTTAATCTAGTCAGTCAGTTATATTACAATGGTCTTGCTTTACAAAAGGTGCCAGAAAGTGTATGACACAGAAGAAATTATAGCATTGAGAATTATCCAGCCCAAGTCAAATACAGATGCATTGATTCCAAACACAAATGGAGGACAGAGCAATCACATTCATTATTATCCCATAAGCCAGTGACAATGAACAACGTGTTACTGTGAGGTGCCTAAAATGAGTACAGCAGAGATAAGAGATAGAGCACTCAACAATGGTTCTGTTAGATAGAAGAAAATGGAGCTTTTTTTATGTGAGCTGTGAAGCACCAGCATTGTCAGATCTCGCTGAAATATGACAACACAGCAGATGAGGGAGCGTTACAGCTGCAGCCTGCAATGCATTTTAATGTTTGAGGTATGTCTCCACATGCTGGTGACCTCTCCTGCATCATGACCGGAGTAAAAGGTCTCTCCTGGAGCTTCTTCCTTCTCATTCCAGACAGAAACAGATAAGATGAGATATATTGTACCAATTACAGTCTATGCTCAATCCTTTCGAGTGAGCGTTTCGGAAAGGTGCCATTAAGGTGCTTCTGAATTTCCTGTGGATGGGCTTTCATCCCCTGAGATCAGATGACATCAGACTGGTGGGGCCGCTCTATGGGAGACGCTGTCACAGATGACATGGCTCTTAGGTTGATTTAAGGTGTTATTCTGTGTGGTGAGTGTATGTGATAAAGTAAGGGCTGAGCTCTATAATACATCTATGATACCAGCACTAATTTAGAGGTGTCGGCTCAGGTGGACTATCAGCTCCCCAGCTACAGTGCTCTGAACACACACTGACTCAGGATAGAGTTTTTGTTTTGAACCATTAATCACAGCGCATTTTCATTGTCCCAAAATAACCCTGTCAGCTCTATCACCCAACCAGAACGAGTGACTTCAAAAGGAAGCAACAATCTCTCTGAGCCTGCAATGTTTCCTTCTGCTTTTATATGCAGTGCATAGTGGGTCGTGTAAGCTTGTAGTGTAAATTTGTGGCTTTGTTGTAATAATGTACTTTAATTATGCTGTGATATTTGTGGTCCTTCAAATATAGACTGAGGTTTCAATCTTAAAACCATAATCTTGTTTGTGGTGCTTATACTGTATTACAATCCCAAATATTTGCTGTCTAATACTGTGTCTGCAATCACTGTTCCTTACATAATAAACATTCAATAGATTACTCTATTGTGGGCAGTAAACTGGGCTTTCAGACATGGCGAATCATAAATCATAATTTTGGCCCATTGCTGACAGGTGCCACGTTACAAAAAGATGATTTGCACATTTAGAAAAGGCATGGTATTGTATTGATTTAGCAAAAACTAGTGTGCACGCCAAGGACACACACATTTTACAAACAGAATTTGCACAACATAAAACAAATAAACAAAAAAACAAATGTTTAGTGAAAGCAAAATACAATGAGTAAAACTGTGCTGACATAAATTGATTTGTTTCATTTCTGTCAGTCATTCATACAATATAAAAACAAAATATTTGTTTGCAAAATCAAAGATGATCTTGCATGGTGATTTCATATCACTGGTTTTGGTAACTTATTATAGACAAGATAATCATTGGAAACTACAACGTGTACCAATGAACATTTACAATCATCTGCTTGTTATACATTTGAATGTACTAGATGGGTTTAAAAGCATTTATAAAAACAAAAAGAAGGGGGTACTTCTGTGAGATAAACCAAGACAATCTGGTTACAAGTGACACTATTAGTAGCATAGAGGACATTTGGCGGTCATCAAATCTAGCTGTTATAATCCTCCTTTCATATCAAAGTCATCGTGTTATCTACTGTGTCAACAGCGAGAATTATACTACTCTGCCAGTGTGATAATGTCATTTCCTCTGTCTTATCTCCCATGCTTTCAGTCTAATTGAGCCTGCAGCACTATCGTGCTGTAAATGTAGATTTCCAATACCATTAGCTTTTTTCACTTTCAGTTAAATAGACAGGACAATTTAATATACGGCACTATAATCTTTTGAGATTATGGTCTAATATTTACAATTGAATGAAAGAAAGATGAAAAATCCTTCTTGATTCCTTTCTGGATTCCCATGATGTTGGTTGTTGAGGTACATTATTTCAGAGTGTTACTGGTATTTGAAACGTGAATATTTTAATGTTATGGGACCACGTTCAGGCTGAAGTTTACACTCGGACATAATGATGTCATGAGAACAAATCTATTATCGATTGTTCATTTCAAAAGACTTAGTGGTGGAGAAGTGGCAGTGGCAATTAGTGTGCATTACTTCCACACCAATGCAGAACATAGACAAAAGAGACTGATCAACATGTCAAGATTTAAAATGAAATAACGATTTCAGACCAGTTTTGATTGCTAATTTCCAATAAGTGGATTCAGACATTTATACTTGAAAGAGGCCAACTTATTTAAGACTCAATGGATTACTTTCAAATTGGCATTGTGCCGAATGCCCTCAGCAACAGACTCTCTAAACAGGATTAAATCCATATGAGCAAGCACAGTGTGATGCTTGAAAGGATGCAATAGCGCTAAGCAATTTCATTACCAGATAGGGGGAGGAATGTCAATGTGCTATATTTCCCTTGCTCCTGCTTTTACTAGTCCAAATATCAAGTGGATCAAAAGTCTTGCTCTGAGGTTAATTTGCAGAGACAGACCAGAATGCCACCAAGGCCAGACCAAATTGAATATAGCAAAATGTACCAATTGAAATTTGCCTTTGATGTCTGTCAAAAAATATCTGTCAAATTAGTTTAAATGTAAATATCTACTCTAAATGGTTTGGAAATACAACTAGTCCTCTCTGCCTTATTCATCCATCTACCCATACAAATGCCCAATGGATGTTACACCTTAGAGTAGTTTCTGTCTGACAATTTCCTTTCACAGTGTGCATACATAAACATAACTTGCAGAGAAGCCTCCAGATAACCATTTCCCAGGTAAGCTCTTGTTCATATAGCACTCTTCACATGTACTCAATTGGCTCATAAAACATTGTTTTTTTTGGACAAAGCCATGTTGTTTGTTCTGCAAATGTTTACATTACACAGTATATCGTATTTCAGTCCTACTGGAATGGCTTTCGGTGCATATTTCACAGGCTGTACATGCCTGTTCAGTCCGGGGGATCTGTGTATTTCTGTTCTTATATGCCTATTTTGTTATAATCATAGCATTTACCTGTAAATTGCTTTGTTTCATTGGCTACAATATGTAAGTCTGTAACTGTGTAGTAAATAACTTTTATAGGCTTTTCTCTGTTCTGTTTTGACAATGTCCTTAAAGGGTAATTCTGGTAATATATTTGGGGGTTCACTAACAGGCTTCTAAGTGTCTGACAACGTTATGCAAAGGGTCCCTACAGAGACACACATTAAGATCTTTTTGTTTCGTCTTCCTGCAACAACTCACCTCTAGCACAATTTCAGAGTGAGACTTCTGTTTCGGACAAAAATCAACTGAATGTCTTTTTACTTGAATTTGCACAAACACAGTCACATGCATACACACCAGTCCTGCCATTTGTTTGCTGATTGAAGAGAAAAGCTTGCTTTGCTTTTTTTTTTTATTGTTGTTTAGCAATTTCACTATCACACACAATATCCAAGCAAACGTGCACCCAGGCAGAGGAGAGAGTTCTGGAAAAATGCAACTGGGCTTTGACAAGTGGGTGTTTAATCGGTCTGTGCTTGCCACTTAAAATCTACCAACTATGACTTAGTAAAAGCCTCTGACAGAAACAGGTCAAAAAGTGACTGACATTTACATCTGAAGAAAAAGAAATTACGATCCTCTAATTGTGATTTACATGAAGCAACATCATTTTGATTTCAATATATCCATGATTGTATTACTAAACATTTCTCAAAGTACAAGTCTGGAAACAATCTACTGATTTCAGAACAGCAGAAAATTTAAAAAAACTAAAAACATGCTATACGTTTTCTTTAAGGGTAAAAGTGCCTGTCATGTAATTCTGTCCATCTCACCTTTGTCCCTCACAAAGGTTGTGTTTCACCTTGAGACCATGAAGAGTTCTCCAGGTGATAAATATTAATTTATTGATTTAACTGTGCATACTGAAAGAGGCCTTTATTCTTGGAAGTGATTACATTTTCCCATTAGGTCCTCACCTAGGTTTAAGCTGTCGTGTGTGAATGATCAACTAAGGCCTTTGAGACTGAAACGCAGCCGATTTGAATGTACAATTATGTCAATTTATTAGGTGTAAAATCCAGCAGTGGGACATCGACACTCGTCGCAGAGGAATGTTAATAAGTGCTGCGGGTGGAGCTTCTGAATGAGATAATATGGGTGTATTTTCCTTATGTGAAAAAGACTGAGTGTCGGACATCTGCACTTCTTTGTCTTGAGTAGTTTTACAGGTAATGATAGCCAGCAGCATCAAATAAAAATATCAGCAACCCTCGCACCAATAACAGCAACCACAAGGACTTAGCCTATCTCATTAAAGTAGGTGTAAGCAAAGCCCCCACAACCTAATTAATGCATTAAATGCATAATAAACATTATTGCCCTCATCATCATGACAGAATTAAACGTCCCATTTCATGCTGACGGTGTGATATGACCTTTGTCAAAAGAGGGACTGCAATATCTGTGTGTTTCAGTCACTTCTGTCTGCAGTTTTAAAGCGAAGTAGGTGTGTGTGTGTGTGTGTGTGTGTGTGTGTGTGTGTGGCGGGGGTAACAATCTCATTGCAGAGCTAAATCTTTATCTGGTGCAGCACTGGCACCCGAAGCTAGCTGAAAAGTCATCCTCCCCTAACTTTTACGAGCTATGAAATAAAAACAAACCTTCTGCAGACAGAGTCACAGAACAGTGTGAGAGTAGATGTGACACATTTGTCCTACACATTTCATCGGAGAGTAAGCTGTTAAGCAAGGATACGAAGCAGCCACTGAAATGGAGACAGTGGCTGGTGTGTGGGTCCCATGAGAATGTTCTGTTGTTTGTTTAAAGCACAGTTTGGTTGCCTGTGATATTTTATAATGCTTTTTTGATACCAGAGTTTGAGGCTGCTGTACAGTAGTTGTCTAATTGTGTTTATCCAATTAAACTGCTTACTTCAAAGGAAGAGCCATGATAATCAAAGGGACGATCTCTATTTTTTGCAACACAGATTTGAGGCACATTTACATGCATACATTTGAAGTCTGGGTCATGAAAATCACCATGTGTGTGCATGTTTGTCAACTGATCATAGCAGAAAACCACAAAGCTGATGTTCCAGCATCAGGGAACTTGTAATATAACTGTAACATGTTTCTTTAATTAGAATTAGCTGATGTCTAATATTAAAATACCTGTCAATCAATTTGGGAGCGATGACAAGTTCCAATCCGGTGGTTATAAATTTTTGGTGACCCTGCTTACATTTGGATCACAAAACACCACATTAATATAGCACTTTAAAACCACTTTTTGACATCTTGTCTACACTGCTTTGTAATTCTTTCTTTATGTATTTTGTCAACAACAGCTCAAAATCCTGAATTTGTGTTGTCGAACAGTGAAACAGTTGCTGTTCTGAACACTTGAGCTTTAAACACATCACATCAAACACAAACTCAGAATGACAGCAACTTAAAAATAGCATTATTATTTACTCATTATACCTATGTGTCAAAACAGGAAGCTTCGCTGTCCATCAGGTGTGTGAGTGGGCCGGATTATGTGGAGAGCGCCACTGCGAAAAATACAGCTGTCCCCACACTGCCGTCCCAATGCACTGAAACTAAACATTTACAACACCAACCCAAACTGTCGGCATAAAAAATTCAATTGGATCCTAAAAAATGTAGCTAGCTGTCAGTAAGTTAGTAAAGCTGGCAGGCGGAGTTTACAGAGAAGCCTGAGTGAGATAATTTGTCTGCTGAAGTAACATAGAAATTTAAGTACCATATTTCATGTATTAATTAATGTATGCCAGGTGAACCTTCAGGTTGATATATCGGAACATAAAAATTCCAGCCTAGGAGAGGTATTTCTGCACGCCTGGCTCCGTCGCAGCCGGTCCCTCCCTCCTTAGCAAAGACGAGTGACAGGAAACGCATTATGTCAGCAAGCAGCTCTTCTAGTGACTGTCTAAATGCCTTCTTTGCTTTCCACACTTTCCAAGAAACAGCTGTCTCCAGGTTGACTGATGGAAAGCATTTCCTCTTGGTGTGAACAGAGGAATCTGTGACCTTGCTATACTAAAGTGACACATAACAAGCAGAAAGCAGAAAGACAATGAGAGCTGCGAGAAGGAAAGGAATCACAGCAGTGCAGCATGAACGCACTTTAAAACAGTGACGGTTTGTTTTCCTGGTTCGTCCCAGCCAACATGTGATCTAGAGATACTAATGGAATGCACCAAGTCAACATGGCTTGCTTTGTTGAAATAGCTCAAGTTTGCCAGAAAATCTCTGAGATAAAAGGTGTTTTGTTCATTGCCGGATTTGCCGCATTTTTAACAGATGACTTGTGTGAAAATAAAGTGAGAGTTATACATTAATTAGACTGAGATACACTGATGTAGGGCAAATATATAAACCCGTTTTTACTCTTCACTCAGCTGATATTGAAAGAAACCCAGAAGCTAAATTGACATAACAAACCATAAATCTAATATCTTGAGTCTCATTACATGTAAAGAAAACACACACACATTTTATATATATAGAGTGTCTCTGGTTAAGTTTAATATTTTGACTTTCAGTATAGCTATATTGATGATTGAGGTGAATAACATACACAGTGAAATCTTGGCTCATGCTAACTGAGGTTACTTTTAGATGTGTGGTGGAAAGCACAAAGGCTTGAACTGTCCGTGCCAAATACTTCTCAGGCTTTCATCAAACAAGCCATCATGGATTTTGCTAAGAACAATGACTGCCTTTATTTCACACTGTTGTTTCAGGGTCAACGGGACATTCCTCAGTTCACAGGCCAGCACAAAAGTTACCCACATAGAGGAGTTACCGCACTGTTAAATCCTGATAAAACAGCAGCAGCATATGCCTCACCCCAGACAGAGACACACTTTGTACCATTTGGTTTCAGTTCTGTGGCAGTGACAAATGATGTGTAATTGTACGTGTTTAAAGTCTGTTGAATAAAATGTAAACCAAAGGAAAACTCTCAACATGGGAAATAAATGCCATGCAGAGCAGAATATCAGCTCTTAAGGGACTGTTGTTCATCTCATAGAAGAGCAGGAAAAGGAGAACGGGATTACAAGACGCATCTTGCACATATTGCTGAGAAAAAAATACTGCAGCTTGTTGAATATTGCCAAGCTGTCTAAGAGTTGAACAAAGAGCTTGTTTTTCTAAATCAAAACTTAAATGAGGAAAAATTAGGAAAAATGAGACCCTCATCATGAGCTGAGAGTGCACTGAACACAAAATATGTCTGTCACACATGACCAGGATCCTTGAGTCTTGTTCAAATTTACAATTCTTTGTGCGAAAATACTCAACACATCTGGGCTGAAACTGAGATGGTGACACTCTTTCACTGAAACAAGATCACAGAACACAGAACATTTTCTTTAACACAGAATTTTAAAAATAGATTTTTTCTATAAATGTTCATGCTTTCACATGCTCATCTTGTTATTTTATTTGAATTTCAAATTATGTAACTGTTCAAAAGTCATTATTATTATTAATCATTATTATTATAAGTCAGATTAATACTGCATGAGCTGGAACATTAAACAGCTACACCTGATTTTTCTTGTTTCCCTTAAAATGAAAAAAAAACTCAACAGCAGCAGCAGCAACAACAACAACAACAACAACAACAGGAAAACACAATCTGTTTTTCACCGCAGCCATAAAAGGCTCCCTCCCTGGGGGTTATGATTATCACTCCAAAAGCCACAACATCAGGGCACTGCCCTTCCACTCCTAAATGCCATCCACGCTCAGCAGAGCTGAACCTTCTCAATCCATGCAGAACCTGAACCACTTTCACTGTTTTTATGCCGCTGAAAGGCTTATCAACCGGGGAATGATAAAAGATAAAATCTTTTAAAATAGGTAGTATTTGGGAAATGTTCTTGTGGAATAGAACACTTGGGTAGTTGGTTAGCCAATCACAAAGTGCACAAGCAAAAAGATTTCAGGCCTGGCCACCCTACTGGTAAGAGTCTACCCCGTGCAGCAGGGTTGCCTTACAGTATGTTAACATTCCACAAAGGATAGGGGGCTCGATGTGAGGCACACAGGTTTCCTCTCCATCTGGGTTTCAGTGACTCTTATCAGTCTGCATCCTTCTATTTTTAGTTAACAGATTTAGTCCAGATGTGAAATGTGAGTTGGGGGGGGGGGGGGGGATCTGGGTTTTTAATTTAAGGATCTACTGCAGAAAGTTTAAAA
>JAVQJL010041142.1:0-14189 GCA_036024295.1 Nannoperca obscura
TTTAAGTCCTGTAAGTTGTGAGGTGGAGCCTCAATGGACCCGACTTGTTTGTCCAACACATCCCACAGATGCTCTGTTGGATTGAGATCTGGGACTTTGGAGGCCAAGTCACCATGTTGGCAGTGTGTCAGGTTGCATCATCCTGCTAAAAGAGGTCATTGCCATCAGGGAATACAGTTTCCATGAAGGGATGTACTTGGTCTGCATAATGTTTAGTTAGGTGCAACGAGTCAAAGTAACATCCACATGAATTCGCACGACCCAAGGTTTCCCAGCAGAGCATTGCCCAAAGCATCACAGTGCCCCCGCCGGCTAGTCTTCTTCCCATAGTGCATCCTGGTGCCAAGCGACACGCATGCAACCGGCCGTGCACATAATGAAAACGAAATAGTGAGCCAGCCTTTGCTCCCCACGCTCATCAATGAACCTTGACCCTTTCACTGGTTCACCGGTTTTCCTTCCTTGGACCACTTTTGCTAGGAACTGACCACTGCAGACCGGGAGCTGCAGTTCTGGAGATGCTCTAATCCAGTGGTCTAGCCATCACAATTTGGTCCTTGTCAAAGTTGCTCACATCCGTAGCTTGCACATTTTTCCTACTTCCAACACATTAACTTCAAGGACAACATATTCACTTGCTGCCTAATATATCCCACCCACTGACAGGTGCCATAGTAACGACATAATCAGTGTTCTTCCCTTCACCTGTCAGTGGTCATAATGTTATGGCTGGATGGTGCATGTCTGGGAACCATCATGGATTTCTTCTATTCCCTACTCATTCATTTGTTTAGTAAAAATATAGACCTTTTTTTTCGTATCTGTATATTTAGATAAATGTCAACCTGTGACATTCTGAAGGCCATGTTTGAAAGTGCTCCCATATCCTCATCATATTTCATTTGTCAATAACTTTCTTGAGTCTACTTGGCTAATTGTATTTGTTGGTGGTGAAAACAAGATATTGTTACAATATTTAATATCCCAGGACCCCTGTACCATTTCATTTTCTAGCACCTAAATGAACAGTGGAGCAGCATTTGACAGGAGTTTATGATGCAGTGTGTACTGACTGTCAGTACTGGAGGTGCCCTTAGACTATGGACAGTACTAGTCCAAAAGTCAAGGTCAGTTGTGTTCCTTCACTGCTATGTTGTGCATAATAAAGAAATCAGGTAGAGAAGACAGTAAAATAAGGTAAAAATGATAATGAGTTGTTGAGAATCTTTAATACTTTGGTCACAAAGCTCCTAGACTGGGGCGTTTTCATACAAATGTCAGATGTTACAGATGTAACCCTCCACCAACTAGTTTAAATAGATGATTATTATTAAAATACTACTATTTCCATTTACACAATTCATTTTCATTTGATATGACATAAAATGGTAAGATATTTCAAATTCAAATACAAAAACCCAATTTAAATGTTCATGGTTGTGTACTGTCAGTAGCGCAATTGAAAATACAACATTTTTACAGAACTTTTTAGATTTTACTTAACATTTTTACAAAAAAACCCATAACAATGTAGTTGTGAAGTCCTGCCACAATTAGCTGAATTTGAATGGATTGAAAAGATTTTTCTTTTGTCAGTTTCCTTTGATTTCCTCTTTAAATGCGTAGTACTCTTGTCTCGTGTTCTGCAGCAGACATGTCTAGGGTGATACTAAGAGAGTTACTGGAGACCAGGGGAGGACAAAAACGACTCCATGATGTCATTTGATCGGGCCAATCTCTTCGAATGCAGAATACAAATCCTGATAAAGGTGCCCTTGCCCTAAAAGGCGCAGCATGGCTTTGCTATCTCAGGAGAATGATGCTCTTGACATTTTAACCAATGAGTCTATACTATGAAAAGACAAACAAGGGCACAAAAGACTCAGTTATGCACTTTCACACACATGAGCACTCAGCCATGCACTGACCACAAACATACCATACTGCACATGCCGTGTGTGACTGTTGCAGAGAGCATTTGATTTCACACGTTAAATGAACCATACACTTGTGGATGAGTTTGTCTTCTGCTGGCAAACAAAACGTCATTTCTCAGACAAAACTCCTAAATAACACACTTCTTCTCTTTGCTCTTGGGAAGATCAATGATTTGTTTTCCTGCAGACCTTTGTCTGAGGACACACCGTAGATAGAATTGAATTTATCTTTTTCTAATGCAATTCTCCTCTTAAGCTGGGGATAGTCTCTAGACATCGACGCGCTGTCTGCAAAACTCCACATTCCGTCACCGTGAATCAGTCAGGTGAGTGGGAAGATGTATGAGCCGGTCAGCTGACAGCGCCTCTTCACGCCCTGACCTGCCTATCCATCATTTAGCTGTGTGGTGGTGGACAGGCAAAGATGTCACGCCGTGCATGTACAGGTAAGGTAGCACACATACAGTCACACCCCCACGCACTGCCTCTTTCATTTTCTCAGAGAGACAACGTCTGCTAATCATCACAGCTCTCCTCAGCTATCATAAGTACAAAGAGGTTACGTTCTCCAGACCTCATTACTGTGTCACACTCTTTAAAACAAAGGTGTGACAGCTGTGTGTTATTTTATTTTACCCTTTAACTCTTGCCAGCGCCAACATATGAAGAGCTCTGGTGAAAATAGAAAGTTCAATTACTGAGGCTTTTTAATTAATAAAGGCAGCCGGAGGTAATGCTCTGCCAGGCTGCTGGTCTGATGGATGAAAGGTGCTGATTAACAGCAGTCCTACATATCTGTGTGTGGGGGGGGGGAGCCTGTAATATGATTTGTAAAACTCAGTAATGAACTGGATCCTATTTCTATCAACATCATTTTTTTTATCAAACACAGCGCTTTATCCTTTTATCTATCTATCTATTTAAAGTGTTGTGTTTCCAAAATGATCCCTGACACCATTCTATTATTATATTATATTATTATATATTATTGGATCATTGCTTTTGATGCAATAACATGAAAGAAGTGCTTTAATGTTACAGCAGGTAACAGCTTCACATTTTGGTAGTTTCAACTAAGAATGCATCCTTCTAAAGATTTCTGCAGGTATTTCTGCCTCCGGCGCTGTAGACTCTGGATCTGTGGTTACTACTGTACTACTGTATGTTCTCCTTCCACCTGCTCTCTCTCCTGCCCCCCCACCACCACCACCTTTTTCAACCCAACTGGTCAAGGCAGATGACCGCCCACCTAGAGCCAGGTTCTGCTCGAGGTTTCTACCTGTTAAAAGGGAGTTTTTCTTGCCATTATTGTTGCTATTTAGCGGATTTCTGGAGCAGGAACACACCCCCATTATGTCATCCACGTCACTACGCCATTTCCGCCTAAATACCCTACGTAATCATCCCTCGTCCGCTCTCGACTACTGCCGCTCTCGATCACTGCGCCCCACCCGCCCGTCCCTTTTTCACTCGTTTTTCCTGTTCTTTCTCCCCTTTTCTTTTTTCTCTCGGTAGGTTCCTAAAGGGGGTTCGTCGTACCCGAGTGCCACGGCGGACGTCCCCACGAAGCTTCCCCAAACCATCACAATATTCAAACATTCTAAATGTACCATGTTCAATAAATCTTTTAAACGTATCATATGGAGGGTGTGTTCCTTGCTAGTGAATATGTAGTTCTTGGGGAAGCTCGTAAGTTGCACCCCGCATTTAGCTAATGTTACCACAGATCTTTTCTATAGTTTTTCGAACAGTAGCCTAGTAGTTGATAAAGGAGGGCCCTAACTTTTTGCAGCTAGAAGAAAATAGCACTAAAGCTCCTGGAGGAGCTACATGTTTAGCAGGTCAGATTTTGTTTGGGAATAAAATAATGGAGCCACACACAGTTGAAGTTGGTGAGAGATGTAGAAACATGTAAGCCTAACCTTAACCTTAAACGTTTCAGTGGCACATATACACCAGTGTTCCCCAGTCCTCTATTTATTCAACTCTCTGAGCCCTCCATCCAACTGTCCAGATGTTCCATGTACCTGCTGAAATATTCACACCTGGTCTCCTCTTGCTTGGAGTCACTCAGTCCCCTCCACAGATGTGTCCTGTCAATCTAGATAAAGAGGAACATGGCCAGCTAATCACCATGCTGCTGCATTGTAGAATGGCACTGCTCCAGGACTTTTTTTACAGAAAATTTATTTTTATATTTTACCAGCATCAGGATATGTCTCCATGAAGTCTGTTCAGTCTGCTTCAAACATGCACAATACATGATATATAATGGCATCATAAAATGTGTTAATACGTGTAATGTTTGTGGAGATCGTTTGAAATGTGAAAGCTGTTATACTGTTAAGCAGATTGTGCTATAAACAGTATATTGTTGGAGTCAAGGGGAAAAGAAGGGGAATGTTTGAAGTGCACCCACAGGGACAATAATGTGTATATACAGTATATCATTATACTGTAGTTGGCTAAGCACTGTAAACGGTATGATTAATATTTCATGTTCTGAATGTTGCTTTAATGGATTATTAGATCATAAACAGGCAGGGAAATGAGCGTTTAAACAGAGTCATCACGTTAGATTTATTGGTAGGTTCGTTATCTGGAGATGATGAGTCCTTAATAGGGTCCCCTATTAGTACAATTCAAACTGAACTGAGGAAATCATTTGGTTTGGTCATATCATAAATGAGAACTCTGCAAAAACAGCCATAATAGAAATAAGCCAAATATTCTTAAATATAATCAAATTGTCCTGTATTAAGCAAAAACGTCTGCCGATGGGGTAAGCAAATTTTGCTGTGCTAGAATTCTTAAAACTAGCAAAACTAGCCACTGAAAGACTGTAATGGGCCTTAAAACTAGACAAAATTCAAAATTCTAATCAAATAGTGCTTGGAAAATGTGCTATTCTCTTGAAATAGGGCTAAATAACCTAAAATGTACAATTTAATAAATCGTAAATTGTGCTTAAACGAAGTAGCTAACCAGTGGATTTAAACCAGGAACATTGTATCTGTGAGGTAACTGTGCTACCCACTACACCATCATACTGCCTTTAATCAAAAGACCCTAATCTCACATTTCTTTTTACTTCTTTATTGTTGACTTAGTATATCCAGGGGCTGGACAGAACAACGATTCAAAAACAACATACGGACCATTGGTGGTCGAGGTGAAAATTAAAATATAAATGTAAGATCTATGACAAGATAACAAATGTAAGAGTGCTTTAAAATGTAACAGCATGGGGGTCCCTCAGGGAATGGCTCTGGTGCCATTTCTCTTTACCCTCCACACTGCAGACTTCGCCCATAACAGGGCAAAGTGTCACCTGCAAAGACTCTCAGATGACTGCCACCGTCTGCCTTATCTAGGATGGGGATGACATGGAGTACAGGGAACTTATTCGGGACTTTGCTCTATGGTACCAAAGGAACCACCTCCAGCTCAACGCAGGGAAGACCAAGGAGCTGGTGATGGATTTCAGGAGGTGTCAACATTCTCCACCCACACCGGTGAATATCCGGGGAACGGATATTGAAATTGTAAAGTTTTACCCTGAGTACACCTGAGTATTCACCTGAACAATAAACTAGACCGGTCAGATAATTGTACTGTACAAGAAGGGAATGAGCAGACTTTATCTACTTAGGAGACTGAGGTCGTTCAGAGTGCAGGGGGCACTGTTTTGACTGTGATGGCATCAACCATTTTCCATGGAGTGGTCTGCTGGGGCAGTGGCATCTCAGCTGCTGACAGGAAGAGACTAAATAGGCTGGCAAAGAAGTCCAGCTCTGTCCTGGAGAGCCCTCTGGACACTGTGGAGGTGGTGGGAGACAGGAAAATGATGGCTAAGCTGTCTTCTCTCTTGGACAACAGGACCCACCCCCTCCAGGACACTTTGTCTGCACTGAGAAGCTTCTTCAGAGACAGGCTGCTTCACCCATGGTGTCTCACAGAGAGATACTGCAGGTCCTTTTTTCCTGCAGCAGTCAGACTGTACAATCACCACAGTCCTGGTTGACCACCATCCACATACTAATACATACTATAACAACACAGATGTGCAATAACACTGCTTATATACTTGTTGGTGGCTACTTGACCCCCTTTTTTAAAAATTATTTATTTAATTTATTTATTTATTATTATTTATTTATTAGAGTAGTGTAATTTTTTTAATCTTGCTTCTATTTGAATTGTTCCCTTTGCTGTAACAGTGCAAATTTCCCCGCTGTGGGATGAATAAAGGATTTCTGATTCTGATACCTTATTGTAATAATAAGGATTCATACAACTGTACTGTAAAAGTCAAGCACTTTTCAAGCACTTTCAAAAAACCAAAAATATCCAGACTCTCAAAGCCTTTGTCATAACATCTCAATTCTGCCTATAAATACCAGCAGACAACAAACAAATATGGCATATCATTGCATATTGCATATCAACCATTAAAACATTGTAGGCTTATATGAGTGATTGTAGATAAAACACCAGATATTGAAATCAAGCTTTTTATAAGCAGCACATTCAAATTCAAGCATGTTCCTAACCTGGAAAACATAACAGGTAAATGTACACTAATAAAGACTTAGTTTCGAACCCTGTTAATTTCAGGGGAGTTCATTCTGGTAATTCTAGTTTCAAGCGTTAAGGTACAGCCAATAATAAAATCTCAGCCTCAATTTATAGTATCGTGTTAAGTACCTGAACACTAAAAAGCTTGAAACAAGTGAAATGTTCTAACATAAAGGGAACATAAACAGCTTGGTGAGAAGAAATATCTTGTCAAACAAAAAATAAGCATTTATTGCCTTGATTTAAGATATTTCATCATGCTTTGGTTTGGCTTTTTGCAGTTAGGAAAATGAAATTCAATGGGCCCCAAAGAAAAAGCTCAAGGATATAAAGGGCAAATTCAATCCAGACCTTCTTCTACCACTTGAAACCTTCCTAATGGACAGAAATATGATGGCTATCTTACCTCAGACAAAATATCAGCAGAGATATTTAAATGTGCGTTCAGTCCATTGTTCTCTGAAACAGGACTTTAGGAGTTCTCTGCTCAGGCTGATGAGGAATGGTTAACTGAGCACAGACATATATACACAACCAAAGACAACAGATTCACAGGTGCCCCCAGAGTCTCCTCCAATCTTATGAGTGGATTTAAAGCTCAAGCAAAGCACTACAGTATGAGTTGGGAGGGAGTGGAACAATGACCATATGTCGAGCTTGGTCTAGCCACAGGGGGATGATTTGGTGAATATTTCATTAGAGCTTGAGCTAAATTCTTTCCAAATGAAAACATACATGTCTCCCTGAAGGTGGGGCTCTACCATATGTTCATGTTTTTTTATATAGCAGCCTTGCTATTTGGATAAAGGGTGATGGTATAGGTAATTACTTTTTTCTGATTCCATTACCTGCTGTTACTACAGCAGGTTAATTGTGGCAAACACAAGGTAAGCTGATTAATTTTCTGGTCTTATGTATTGTTTATATTATATTTCGAGAAGCTTGGTGACATACTTACTACTTGCAGGGCTAGTTGGTGAACTGCTTTGTCTGGCAAACAAACCCCTGAGATATAAACAAAAGTATAATGGTCGGTGATATCAGAAAAAATACATTAAACATCAGGTGCAAGCTCCAATGCAAAGTCGGGAAGAAGCTCTTTCTCCAGCGATGTCACGGAGAACGAAGACACTAGTTTTGTTTGTTTTTTTGTTGTCAGGCAGTTGGCATCCACGACGTTGCATTACTGCCAACTTCATGTGACCCCTGGCTCTACAATGTATTATGCTACAAGTGCACAAATCACTGTTGCTCCACATTTACTGAGCTATGTGGTGCAAAAACAAGAGCGCTCAGAACTTGTCATTTGTGAGCAAAATAACAATGGCATATGAGACTTATACAGCAGATTCAAGCAGTTGTAGCTATTGACTTGCGTTTGTGACAGAAATATATCCAATGGAAAATATATATATATTCGCGAGTAAATATTCTACAGGTGTACAACTCTCATTGTGTTGTTGTGCAAATTTTGTTAACGACTTGTATACGGTTGTGTGAATGTGTTTTTCACCATATTCACTGCAGCAACTGTAGCAAAAATGTGAGCATGTGATTTTCTTAATTTGTGATTCATAAGATTTGTGCTCCTGAAATGAAGCATTTGAGATGGTGTAACTGCTGTGTTGTGTTTGTGGGAGAGAGAAAATTTCTAGAGGTGTACTACTTTGTAAAGCATTCTTCTCTGTGACTTCAAATTTAGTGATACACATGCGTGACTATTTTCTACAATAAAAAATTCCACTGTCAAAGGTGCTGAGTTGTTTTGCTCCAATAATACTTTCACAGGAGGGGTTTATTGCAGTTTTGTAATGGTACTATTCTTTCATGTGACAAGGGACAATTAATGCTTTCCAGTCCCCATCTCATGCTACAACAACAACTCAAAGAAGTGGAATAAGAGGAGAAAGAATAGGAGAGGGGCATTGGGCAATAAACCCTAATCAAAGCTCTTAATCTTTGTTTTTTCCTTCTCATCTCTCTACCTGTCTCCCCTATCTGTCCTCTGTTGTCTCCCTTTCTGAACCTTTATCTACACATCTGTCTCTCAGCTCTGCAATATCTTTTCTCTTCCTCTTCTGTCATTATCTGCCTGTCTTTGCTTTGTTTCCACCTTGTTTTCACCTTCCACTCTCTACAATCTGTTGTCCTCCCTCTAAGTATTTCTTTCTTTCTTTGTCTCACACTCCACCTCCTCCTAGATTAATACTTCATCCATCTACATTAGGGATTATGTAATTGGATGTAAAAAAAATAAGCAGAGCTTTAAATATGTTTTGCTATTTCACTTGTGCATAACCTGTAATCATTTACAGTATACAAATGACTTAGTCATTTTCACAAACACATCTAATGCTGTGATCTGAAAGCACTGTATTACTTTTTTTTCTTTAATCAAGTACGCCAAGTTTTTTTAATTTCAGTGGTGATAATTCATATTTACATTTTAATATATCAATGCAGTTTCATTACATTTCCTCAGAAATTGCTCACACTGAATAGAATATTACCTTCTTTGTCACAGCCTTTTTTCGTACAGAGCTTTTCAATATCATTCAAACACATTCAAACTTCTTGTTGCATTCTCATTATTCTGAAGGGTCAGCTTCTGCAAGTCAATTTAAAGGCACCTCCATCTATCTGATTTGACTAAAGATCCTCTATATATAGTTGTAACCCTTCGTGCCAATATATCATGACAGGGATGATGGCACATTGGCAGCTATTACAGCAACTGAGAAGCAAGAACAGTGGATGTACATCACCTAATTAAGCCTTTAACTATATTTTTTAAGCACGTACACTGTATAGTGACCTCTCCTCTCTGAAATCACCTGCACAGGGAGGAGAGATGAGTCTATTTGACATCCATGCCCTCTTTGGATGAATTATACATTATACACACCATATATGCAAGAAACTGAAATGTTGACTTATTTCCTTCCAATAAAACTGCTCCATAGATGGATCATTTTAGAAAAAAGAAAAGTATTTTAACATCATCTCCTTGCACTGATGGAATATCTGCCTAGTATCTCACTTCTTTCTGTCTTCCTTTTTTAAATTTAAAAATACAGAAATTCTATTAAAGACATAACATACATATTTAATTTCCTTATACTCTGTCCTTCCCCCGTACACCTTGATTTTTGCACTCCTTATGGACCCCCACATGCCTCCACACCTCGCCACACAAGGCAACGGTCTGTTGCCATAAGGACACTAAAGCCCTACTGTCAGTATCAGAAATGTATTGAATAAATAGCTGTGTTTATTTACAGCATATTGCCAATACATCTAAACGGAAAAGAGTTCAAAAAGAAAGAATGTGTGGCATCTGAATAATACACACATGCATTTTGTGACATGCTTATATCGTACTAAGGGGCAACAAGGTTACACAGAGAGTAAAGAGTTTGTTCATCAATGGCAGAGTACAAGTTCAGGGCCTTTTCTTCTCAAACATTTGAATCTCTAAATAACTCATTAACCAGCTAATTCATTGTGCTGACTAAAAGGAGTGACCTGTGGTGTCTTGATAAATCCAATATTATGTACATTTCCACAGCACTAGGTCCATCAGAACAACAACAGAGTCACTTTATACTCACCACTTTGCTGCTCTGTGTTTCTCCTCACTAACCGAAATGTCATTTTCATTCACCAATCAATTCAAGTACTTTCACATTTCCATTTTTATTGGTAAGCTTTTAATGTAAAAGGAAGTTTCATTAATGGCCATTATTTGTTTGTGCTGGCCATGCCCCAAGCTATTATGTGAGACTCTGCCATTATTTAAATATTGTTTTTTAAATGAGAATTCATGGAATACATTTTCTATTACTGTATTATATCCTTAGCAGAAGCCGTCAACTTTAGCATGTAAACACAGAGAAATGCAGAGCTATTCAAATGGGTCCATCTGAGTTGAGTGAAAATCTGTTTTGCACATCACAGGGGCTTAAGCAGTTTATTTGTAAGTCAGTTTGCAGAGATAGCAGTGTGTGTGCGTGCATGTTCGTGTTTGCTGACAGGTAAGAGGAAAGCAGTTTTAATCACCACTAACCCTCACACTATGCTGACAGCATCAGAGAGGACCAGTCTCACCCCCTTCCTATGATCAGCCCCATCAGCTGTCTGCTTAGCCCTCCATTCATCTCTTTATTATTTATTTACCTCCACTTTGTACATACATATTCCCCAGGGAGCACATCCTTTGAGCATTTAAGCAGGGCTCCTGCAAAAGTACCTCAGTGGAAGAACTTTTCCACATTATTTGTGTTTCACATGAAAACCAAGTTAGCTCTGAGTTTAACTATGACATGCTTTTTTCCATTTGACAGATATGTTTTAAAAAGGAATGAAGAAGCCTCATTAAAAGGAATGTTTGGAGTTGGCTTGATTGATTCTATCTTGACATGTCTCCTAAACTAAAAACAGACAGCTCATTTAAAAAAAATTTAAAAATCCAGCTAATGGAAAGCCAATTAGAGACGCCAAATGACAGCGTATTTGTTCGCTTTGTTATTGATTTTGTATATACCAAATCAAATTAACAGTCAATAAACAGCCTTGCTCTTGTTTTTGCCTGTATAGCAACAACAGATCAGTCCAGTCTTTTGGATCATTTATCGTTTATCTTTTGGACTTGATTCATCACTATAATTTGCCTATGCAGCCACCAACAGCAGATTTTGTTAGATTCATTAGATGAGGTCATACTTTGTGGGCTCCAAGGTCAGTTGCTGCACCTTGGTTTCTGTCAGGGATCCTCAAAGTCTGCTGTTTGTCGTGTCACATGACACCACCTCTGGGCAGGAAACCAGAGAGTCCCTCCAGACTGCATTGCTGCAGAAGTGAGTGAAAGCGTAAGGGCAGGTTTGGGAAGGTTACTTTCTTATGACAAAAGTCTTTCAAAAGACACATTATGTAGCATAGTTGTGAAGTGACAGTAAACTATTTTATACAGTTTAAAGACTGAAATTTGATAATCAGGTATTTACTGTAGATGTGTAAAGCAATGCTTTTTGTCTTTATATCATTATAAAATAAAAATTTGCTCTTTGTGTTTTCTTAGTACTTCAGCATAAAAATATATATAATTCAATGTCTTTAACTGTGTGAGAATGCATTATATATGTTGTAATCACAATACTTTTAAATGCAAGTGAGTTGCTTCTCAGCTGTCGCTGAGTGGGACTGGTATGAGAAAGTATATCGGAAAGTGGCATTTTATCGTATATTACATATCCAGGCGTAGAAACATGATCTCAGACCAATAACTACAACAGAAATAAAAACATTATTACCACCAGCAGTGAAGTGGTAACACTGAATATATATTATTTTCATCACCTTAAGCCACAACTCTTATCTGCCTTGCAAGGCAGGTGCTAGAAACTGGGACCAGGCAAGTTTCACCCCACAATTAGTCTCGCAAGGCCGGACCTTGATTTACCTCTGCCGTGACAACATCTGAAGGGAATTGGCTGGAAAATGACATTGCAGTGCTGTGTTGTGTAAAATATCAAGGCATGCAGACCGACTGGGAAAATTACAGAGGAAGTCAAAAGGAGAAAGGTTACAATAAGAGCACAACACAGCAAGATGAAAGCCATTACAACCACTACGGAGGTTGAAGAGTAAGTGGCTTTGGATCATTAGAGAAAACTTACTCCTACAACACATGGACCTCTTTTATACCTAATTGGTAAGGTCATGACTGGACAGTGACAAAACACAAATTTAGGTATACCATCATCCAAGAGCAACTAGAGACTTATATTTGGATACGTTACCACCAACCACAACCAAAGCAGCAGGTAATAACTTCCATACTAACTTGTGAAAAAAATATACACAATGCTTGTGGATGGAGAACAAAGAAAACAAGATACCTACTGTTTATTATGGACATAAATATTACCAGATGGAAAAAACCCTGAAAACTAACATGAATGAGGGAAAGACTAAATGGATTTCTCTGTACTATATTGAATACACGTTTAGAGGATAAGCCTGAGGATATTCTATATTTTACTTATTGTCAACACATTCCATGAAAAACCACAACAACCAATGAAATGATCCTACAACAAGTATTGTCTGTGCAGCCAAAGCCTGATATTCCTCTGTGCCATAGAGCTGCATTGTTGCAAAAAACACATTATTGAGCCACACCGTTGCACTGACTGACATGCACCTTCATGACGATGAACACGGGCACTGTAGTTTATTTTGAGTCAATCCCACATACACGATCCTGCTGCTGTAAATACTCACCAACGCACCGAATCTCTAAGTCTCCAACAAATAATCTTTTCTTCACTGTCTGAGTAACATGTGCCCTTAACTACACAATACAATATATATGTATATCGGTTACCTTTTTTTAAAGATTTACATCAATAGAAAAAAACAGGCTTCTGGTTAAGAGCCACGAACACAGAAGGGAAGTTGGAAAGGTATTGAGAGATGGATTGACACTTTGTTGAGTTGAGTTGCAGTGTTTAAAGCTTGTCAGAAAGAGTGAGACACCAGAATATTGCCTCCATTGAAACAAACCTGAACAGGACTTTTTGATCAGAATAATCGGGACGCTTGGACAAAAGAGACTATTATGAAGTGTTAAAATGATTGATAACTATAATCTGAGATGTGATCAATAAATATAGTGATATATATAAAATATAGCTTTAAGATTAATAGGCCCATGTTTGGTAAAGAAAAGGGTTGTGAAGAGTGTGTGTGTAATCAGCTTTCTGTGTGCTCAGAGTGCACACATATACAGAAAAGAGGAACTGAAAATGTTAGTGACAGGATATGAGTGACAGACAGTTAGGAGGTCAAAATTATGGCAATGTGTGATAAACAGATGAAGAGGAAGGCATTTCCAAATATGAATATGGATGTGTTTGAGAGGAAGGAAGTGCCAAATATGGATATGGATGTGAAGGCTACACCATTACTGGAGGAGAGATTGAGCCGATTTAAGATCTTTGAGATCTGACCGGATGTAACAGTGGTACGCTTGCGAGGACCAGCGGCCCATGATTGTATTAAGTGTTTGGGGATGCCATTGCGGGAGGCTGAGGTGGCGTCTCCGATCTGAAAGGAGTGTCCGGAGTACTGGAGGAACCCCAGAAAAAGGTGAGCGACAACATGGCTTCTGGGGTTCAAGCTACGTGAGTACTGCTATATCCGGAGCGGATGGTGTATATGCAGTGAAGAGCAAGTCTGTGGTAAGCGGGAGGTGGTGAGGATTTGGTGCCGGTTCTTGCGTAGATGTACTCTGAGCGATGTAGTCAGCTGAGGGTGGCAAAAGCTATCCTCGGGCTGCCGGTTATGATTATGATTATGGTTATGATTGAGGGACGGCTAATGTCACTCGGTAAACGTTGATGGTAAGTGTTTTGATGGCCATTTTGGAATGAGCGTAGGAATAGAAACGTGTAATGGTGGCAAGATTGAACGACGTTAAGTGAATCTTGTGAGAGTGGTGGAACCTTAAACGTGAATATGATGATTGTTTTTCACATTGGCGGCAATGACACACAATTACGCTGGTCGAAGGCCACAAAAATTAACGTTGAGTTGGTGTGAACGTATGCGAAGACAGTGTCAGACTCTGTCTTTGTTATGATGTGGCACTATCTAAATAACTTTTGGAGGATC
>JAVQJL010041149.1:0-19831 GCA_036024295.1 Nannoperca obscura
ACACACACACACACACACACACACACACACACACACACACACACACACACACATGCATTCTAAGCCCACCCACCTAAAGTTGCTTTCCTTCTCAATCTTGTCAACATGCTTATCCCTCAGGAATACAAAGAGGTTATTTTAAGCTTTAAGCTTATATATGACATATCCACATTGACTGCCTCACATTTGATGTCTTGATCACACACTGAAAACTAAACCTATAGCCTAGGTAAAACTCATTAACTCATTTGATCAATGATTGTTTGGCATGTGCATTGATGTGTGATCCCTGCAACAACCAACAGGTTCTACCAAAGTGTCCTTGAGCAAGATAGTTAACCCCCACCTGCTCTGAGAGAGAAGGATGTAAAAGATGAGTAGCTACTATACCTGGGTTGACTTGAGATTGCACGCGGGCAGCCAGCAGGATAAGGAAGATGTGGTGTGAGATCTGTTGAACCTTCATGACCTTCATCTCTTCTCTGCACACCTTAAAGTTTCAAGAAGACTGTAGATCAGAAAAGATTAGTTTATTGCCATAAACATCAAGGTAACCCAAAATAACACTTTAGGTTATCATACCTAAACGGTTTTATTTGACATGTTCACAAACAACAGGAGTACTGAAATGTGGGGTGGCTTTCTCTTAAAGTCGTGCTAAAAGACTAGTATGCAATAAATAATAAGATTAAGAGTAAAAATATATGCATAAATGATAAACATTCTAAAATTAAACATTTAAAATATATGTAATATAATATATGTTACATTTCAAGATAGCAGGAGGTTACAATTTGTTCTATCGTGTTGAACATCCCTAAAGCCCTGGTGAGGTCCACAGTGGTAAATGCAAATACAGTCCTCCTTGTAACCCAGAGCATTCTTACAGTACCTGCAATTTATTTACCTTGTAAAAGCCCTGTGAAGGTCTCATACCTCTGACACACCCTGGTATACTCCACTAGAACTTAGACCACTGTTCAGAAACTGCTCTTAGTCTTTCACGTGGTGAGTTCACCAAGCATTTGTTGGGACAATGTTGTTCTGTGTCAGTGTGATTTCTTACTGTGGTAAACTTTTTTTTTTTCATATAAGCACACAAAAGATATTAACATTATACACTGAATTTAATAGTGATAAACCATGTCTGTAATGCATTTATCAGAAGAGTTTCCATTTCCAGAGGGCTGGCATGATGATCACTGACTTCTAGTGGAATAACTTTTTTCCTGTATATTTTTGAGTTAATTATGAAAATAATTCAAATAAAATGCAAATAAAGCTCAAATATCGCACCATTTTTCAACTTAATGTGTACAGATAGATATATTTTTTGGTACCTAAGCTTATTGTAATCCTGGATAATGTATTTTCCTGTATGTCATGCTCTATACTGAGCTGAGCTGACACAAACTTCCTTCAAAGTCAACGTGGACATTGGGATTAATAGCCACATATGAGAAAAATATGGATTTAACTTACTTTTGCAATTTCTTCTTTCCTGATTAGGAAACCATCTGTTTCAGGGGATATTCCACATCTACTGTGAGTTGATGCATTCAGCACTGCGAGTCGCTGACCTCTTCCTCGCAAGGACTTTCTGGGAATGGAAAAGAGAGAGAGGGAGAGAGAGAGAGGAAATGGAGGCTGATGTAACAGTCTTTCTGGCTGAAGGAAAGAAACAGAGAAAATAACACACTTTGGGAGTTTGGGGTAAGGCCAAAATCCCAGAATTCCACCTGATCCACAAATGGTTTCAATTACGGCCCACAGAGGCAGCTGAGAGCAGCAGTATATGGCAGCTTCCACCAAGAGCTACTGACAAAAACAGCTTGGGGTTCATTTTCCTGCAAAGGAGAACCTGCTAATTACTGAAGGAGACATGATGTTTTAGAAAAAAACTATCACTGGATGCAAACAAGATGAGTCACCGCTGGGATTCAGAAACGGACACAGTCATACTCATAGCAGAAATGAGGCAGAAGCTTGTTTTAATTATCATAAATCAATATAACGGTCATAACGGTTTGGTAGCATGGAAAAGCATGTATTGTACACACTTTCTCATACAAAACTTACAATACAAAGAGTTTAACACACACTTACAGATCATGTTAATGTTCAATATCATGTCTTCAATTACGTTTAAGTGCCCATTTAACACAGAATTAAACACTAAAAAAAGGTTTATTTTTATCTCAGTCATTTGTACTTAGCTTAGCTAACCTGGTGCTGGATGTAACTTCATATTTAGCTACAGACAAGATATTGATCTTGTCATATAACTCTCCAAGAACGCAAATAGGCATATCCCAAAATGTCAAACTAGCCCTTTATGTGAGCCATTTTACAACATGTAAGAGAATTACATGAGTGGTATTAAAAGGTGGATTTTTATTACCTTCAGACAGAGCCAGTCTAGCTGTTGCCCCGTTTCCAGTCTTTATGCTAAGCTAAGCTAACTGGTTGCTGGCTTCAATTACATATTTACTGTACAGACATGAGAGTGGAATTTGCCAAGAAAGCAAATATGCATTATTTCTCAAAATGTGAAACTATTTCTTTAATGGGTGTTAAATAATTCTGCCATCATGACATATGACTGTTCTCTCTCTCTATTAAAGTTGACCATGACGGAGCAGCAAAGTATCAACTATCCTTCCGGAAATGAGTGAGAGAAACTAAAAGATTCATGAGACATCATAAATGATGGCGCCTCAGGTTCTACACACATACATGACACACAGAAACGAAACTGGTGGTTCCCACACTCACATCTGTAGAAGGGTATTAATATTATAGTTAGACAGTTGTTAAGTTTGATTGGAATAATGACTATGTGGCACGTGGATACAAAGATAAGTTGTGTGTGTGTTGTCTGTGAAGCTGTACTAAGTAACAGTGGGGATTTAGGCTAAATGTTAATGTTGACATGCTCACAGACAATGTTAACATGCTGATGATGATGTAGGTCTTACTTTAGTGTGTTGTAGAATTTGCTGAGATATTTCATTGGCTTGGGGATGACCAAAGTAAGTAGGATTCATCGTCTGGGAACCATGAATGTCTTTATAAAGTTTGACCCAATACAATATTGTTATATATAAATAATGTTTATAACATTTGTGAAATTTTGACCAGGTGGGTGATGATAAATTAAAAGCCAGGGTATGAGCAAAGTAATTAGGATTCATCCTCTGAGGAATATGAATGTCGGTGCCAAATTTCATGACAATCCATCCAAAGGTTGTTGAGATATTTCAGTCTGGACTGAAGTGGTGGAGCGACTGGCAGGCCATCCCTAGAGCCACAGCACCTGCCTAAAAACATCAAACGAAGGGATTAACGTCACACTGCATGTACAGTGAAACGTTTTGTGAATTAATTTTACCTCGCGAATATAAGAGGGAGAGAGCAGAATGACACTGCAGACCATTTTCCATTCCAAGTCACCCACTATCTGTGTCAGCAGCAGCTGTGCTAGTGGAGCCGCAGCGTGTTGTGGCTGGATGTGGGAGGGTAATGGCTGATATTCTTCATAAACCCTAGCTTATCTGCAGCGTTGCATCAAGCCGCTGCTGTCTGCACATATAGTGAGCTTAATGGGAGATGACCACAGCAGGTGTATCTCTAACAATAATAGAGAGCTGTCACCCTCACAAAGGAGCTTCCGCATGCCCACATCCCACTTTCTCCACCAATTATAAATACTGACAAGGGAAACCTTTGTAAAAGGTCAGCCCAGGAACTGGTGCTGCTTATCATTATGTTTGGTTTAAATCACCCATGGATACATTTCAGCAATTAGTAACTCACACCAAATGCAATAAACATATCATGACACCAGAGGGCATTTGAGAAAGGGCATCTGATTCCACAAGGAGAAACATCGATTTAAGTGCACTTTAATTTTTTGTACACTTCATGTGAACAGACATTGGAGAGATTGACAGATAAAAATGAATAGATGGATGCAGCTGACAAGACTGTATGAAAAGAGGGGAGGAAGGTGAGTGAGGGAGAGGAAGAGGGAAAGAAGGAGGGGCAGGAAGAGATTAATCGATTTTGGAAAGAGCTCAAAGACACGTCCTCAAATCAGCGATTGAAAAGTGTTGGCTCACAGTCGAGGTGGAACTGGCTTGACAGCTGGCCAGAAGAATATGAAGTGAGTCCAGAAGTTTCATACGCCTCCATATTTCTCTGAATTAGTACTTCAGGACTTTCCAAATAATTCATCTGAAGGGTGGAGTAACAGTGACGCAGCAGTTTATTGTTACTGCAGTACGGCATTAACCAATTATACTTACAGTACGCGGTGGCTACATTTTTAACAGCAGAGACAAGATTGTAGCAGCACCTGCACTCAGTGAGCTGTTTCCCTCACCAACACAGCATTACCTAATCAGAAAATATGAAAATATGCCTCAATAATATAAAACAAGATGAATAGTAGTATGAATAAAATCATGTGTATTGTATCTAATTCATATGTTAATTAAACTATATACAATGTATTGAAAAGAGAGAAAAACGCTGTGAGAGATACATGCTCATTTTTAAACCCATGTGTAATTACAGATTAAGTGTCATAACAAGCACAGAAAGGTTTCAATTTTCACACTTTTCAAAATGTGTAAGCATATCCAGACAGCCTTGGCAAAAGGGACTTTTCTTCATAGATCTTCATGAGAAAAGAGCAAAAATGACACAAATCTATAAACACAGACACAACCACAGTGTAACAAGCCCAGCGAGTGGCGACGGCACCAAGTCAGGGAACCAAACGTATGCAAGGTACAACGATCACCAAACTGTCACGCACACAGTATGTGACACACTCACATACTAACAGACAGCAGAGATTTTCAGAGAGACAGAGCCTGAAGCACCACAGTGTTTATACTATCTGACAGTCCATTATTGGAATAAAGCTGCACTGTGCCAAATTCATATCTAGAAGAACACCTGTTTTAAATTACATTTTTTGTTTTGGCTTTTGAGCTGCAATGGAGCTGAGGAACAAATAAATGTATGTTTCAACTTACATTAAGTAACATCCAGTGTATGTGATACAAAATTAAATTGCAAAAAAAGTTCATCATGGTGTAATTGGAGTAATGTTTGATGATTTGCTCTTAGGTCAAATTTCAATTTGTCTGATACATATGTTTGTTACCAAATGCATGCAAAACTAATGTAATTTCCATCAGCCTCAGCTGTACGTACAAATATTAGCATGTTAACACGCTAAACTAAAGATGGTGTACATGGTAAACATTATACATGCATGTTAGCATGCTGATGTTAGCATTTAGCTCAGCCTCACTGAGCCTCTAGCATGGATGCTGACTATAAGATTTGTTTAAATTTATTTGACAAAGACATTTAAAGACCATTATTACAACTTATTATTTTGTTATTATCCGGTGAATTTGTCAATGAACATACAGGGGCCAACGTGTCAGTCAGCGGGTCAGTGAATAAAACAGATTGATTGAATTAAATCAAATAAAGTTTGTTTTTATGAAATCATTAATGCCAAAAGCAAGTCAACTAAGAGTCAAATGTATCAACTGAATTATACTTTCTGCATCTCTGTTATTATTCCACCCCTCATACAAGTGGAACAGGAAGTAGCAAATCAAAACTTAAATGGTAAAATTCATAACTTTACTCAGAATAGTGATGAGTGAGCACTCTGTCCAGAGCCAGCCACAAATAATTCGTGCCTGCAGACGATGCAGTTTTCTGATGTCACAATACATGATTTCTGTGTAATAAAGTCCTTCAGATTCTGAACTCCACCTGTTTCCCATTAGTGTGGTGCTGTAAAGTGTAATGTTGCCTTGTGCAGCTTCAAGAGCACCACTACACAGCCATCTCATCCCCTAAGCAGTCCGGCAGACTCTCTGCATTCAGCACGTTTAAGAGTCGAGCGGCACCATCAGCCACCACTCCCTCCCCCAGCCCCCAGCTGTCCCGGTCATCGCTCTCATCTGTGTTCGATTCGTACTCCGATCCGATCCCCGACTCCCTAAACCGGAGCAGCTCCAGTGCTCCCAAGACCTGCTCCCCCAGCAGCGAGCTTTCATCCAGGGCTCCATCGCTGGGAGTCTCCCCTGCGTCCTGGCCCTGCTCCTGGTGGTCTGGCCCTCGGGAGGAGAAGCGGAAGCACTCGAGCCGAACTCCACTGCCGCCGAACCCCAGAGGACTGGTGTCTGTGCCCATGGTGCCTGGATAGCAGGGCCCGGGGAGGGCGGAGACCCAGGCACCGTCACTAATATGGAGCAGGGACTGAGCTGCTAAAGCGCCCGCAGATGAAGAAGAAGTGAGGGGTTCATGGAGTGTGGTGGGGGGCTTGGCGCGAAAAGTAATCTCCAGAAGACTGTCCTGAGAGCCCACTGAGGACGGAGGAAAAATATATAAAGAAGGACATGTAAGATGAAAGAAAGCACAGAGAGAATTGGTAGTTATTACATGTTAACAGATGTAAGACATAAGAAGAGAGGTCTGAGCAAAGCAGAGCAGATTATATGGAGTGGGGTGACGTCTGTGCTGATAGGATTTGATAATTCATGATACAGCAGCATATTGCTGCTGGCTAAATGCAGGGAGGGGAGAGCAGAGAGCAGTACGGAATGCTGTGAGAGGGCTGCCATGGGATAATTAATTGTGTGCCAGAAGTGGATGAGAAAAAGAGCCATAACATTGGGAAGGAGGAAAGGAAAGAAAGTGATGAAAGGAAATGAGATGAAGAGCGAAATGGATGCATTTATGAAAGAAATGAGTAAAGGAGAAAACATGGAAATAGTGTAAACTTTGAGGCAACTAAACATAATAAGATATAAATTGTAAATGAAAAAGAATGCTGAATGATACGACAAGATAAGCGAGCGGACTTCCACTCACTAGATGTTAACTGGCCAGCAGCTTTGAGCTCCAGTTCCTGAATCTGTTTGACCAGCAGGGAAATGTGTTGCAGCAGGTCGGTGTTCTGCTGCAGCAGCCTCTGCACTCTGGCCTGTGCTTCAGTCCGCGCACACACCTCCACCGACAGCTGGTCCTGGAGCACATGGACCTGAACAGACCAACACACACACACACACACCATTAAGAACATGTATGCAGTTGCGCACGTGACAAACGGTGTGTGCAAACATCGGTTTTTTTTGTTAAGGACTCCTTCCTTTTTACAGTGGTTACTTTATTCTTCCTCATTAGACACAGTCATTCATTTAAACCCATTCTGTCATTAAGAGACAACCTGCTAATAAATTCCACAGTGTCCACTTCTGTCAATCAAATTAATTAATTAGTGAGCTATAAATTGTAAACCTCAAAAAAGATTGGCTTCAGATTTTCAAAGGCCCTGAATCTCCAGCTCAGTCATATTTAGTTTAATGTGAAAAAGTTTATGTAAAAGGTTAGAGATATAAAAGAAGGGAAAATGTAATAACCCGAAATACCTCACTGCATCCTATTAAACACACCACTGATTGGAAATGGAAATAGCTCATCATTCTCTAGAATAGATGAAAGTGTGACTCCTGTTTTTTTTTCTTTTACTAATTTGCCAGGTTTTTGTTTTTGTTTTGTTTTGTGTCAAGCAACATTAACTTTTCCAAAAATGTTAATTAGGGGATTTTAATGTGTATTTTAATACCACTTGAAGTTATAACTGTTCATTTGGTTGTCAGGCACTCATCAAACAAGCATGCTCTTAAAATTCTGTTAATTTTAAATTTAGTCTTGATTATGATTCGTACTTTGGTCCAGACTAAAATATCTCAAAAACTAGTGGATGGATTGGAATTTAATACAGAAATTCATTGTTCCCACAAAACGAATCGCTCTGACTTAACATTTGTGGTTTTAAGTGAAATGTCTCAACAACAGTAGGATGGAATGACATTAGGCTGAATGTACTACAAATATTCATATGCCCCTTAGGACAAATTGTAATAACCTTGGTGATTCTCTGACCTGTCCAGTAGCACCCCCATCAGGTCAAAACTTTATTTTAGTCTAACATGGTATTTGTTTTATAATCAAATACCTGCAAACCTAAAGAAATTCCCGTCAGCCTCAGTTGTATTTTGTGGTTTGTGCAAATATTAGCATACTAACATGCTAAACTAAGATGGTGAACATGGTAAACATTATACCTGCTGTACATCAGCATGTTAGCATTGTCATTGTGAGCATGTTAGCATTTTGACGTTAGCATTTATCTCAAAGCTTCGCAGTGCCTAAGTACCATGGATATATTAAGGAAAAGTACAGCTGCACAGGCCCACTAGCATGGCTGTAAACTGTTATGGTGTTTTCAGACAGCTAGGGTTTGCGACGCCTCCATTGTTTTCAATATTAACACAGTGGCAGCTTTTGCTTTTGTGAGTATGCATGCCGTCAGTTTATGATGGTTCAACTTTTTCAGCTTGCCTTGTGACAAAAGAAGCGAGGGAAACAATAGAAGGTCAATTTACTGTATCTGAGTTCCCTGATACACCTCCAGGGCCTAAGGATGCTGTGTGCTGTATAGAATGTGTAGTCACAGCAAAAGTATGATTTGTGATACTGGGCTACATAAACTTGACTACACTCTTCACCAGCATTGAACAGACAGATCAATGAAGAGAAACTGTCTGTGAGCAAAATCAGCTTCGAAGTCTGATTATGCAATAAATAAATAAAAAGTGTTTATGATGATAGTTAGAAAAACTTAAAGAAATATTGTGAGCGTAAAATAGCATAAATCATTCATTTAGGATGATGCTCTTTCAATGTCTGTAAGCTGAGGCCTCTACATAGAGCTGTGTGTACATGTCATGTTAAAGTGTAGCCAGATGTACTTAACATCATGCTGCGTCTGGATTACATCAGTGTTTGAACATGATCATGCCTTCTTCCTGGCTTCCTTTAACTGGTTGAACCAATTGCATAATGCTTTAAAGCTACAACCTGCTCTGTTTAGCTGCATGATGAGATTATACTAGGAGGATGGAGCAGCCTGTGGTGTACAGGCTGGTAGCACCTTTAATTTTGTTGATCTATATGTTCTATGCAGATATACCTGTAGTTTATTTAGGATGTGTGAATTGTGTTGTAATCTTAATTTTTTTACTTTGATAAGAGGTTTATTGTAAACACTTTTTTGACCGATGCTGCCATTGTTTCTGATTTTCATCAGGAACAAAGAAAAAAGAAAGAAATAATGTATATATGTCATATGTCATAGACATTGTTCCAAAAGGAAACAAATTGCCATCAGTACCTGTGCTGAAGCGGCCAGTGCCTGTTGTTCCTGTTGCTGCAGTTGTTTCTGGAGGAGCTGGACATGGTGCTCATCAGAGCAGGGACCCTCCGCTGCCGATTGACCAGACAGAGAGGCTCCAAGGACAGGGGAGCTCAGCAGGAGAGGTGGGTCATCAGACACCTGCGACAGAGATGACAGTAAATTGTACTCTACTACATCAAAAAGGTAAAGTTACATAACGTAAAATGGCGACTAAACCTCTGTTTTGCAGCTACTAAAGTGGTTTATTTGGAATCATCAGAAGTGGGTAGTTAGTGTGTTCATAGCTACCATGAACACATTGAAACAAACATCACCCACAGAAATTCAAGTTCCCTCAAAAATAAATTAAAAGAAAAAGTCACATCACAGTCCCGAACTTGATTGCTACGTCATCCTTGAACAGTGTGGTGAAAAACTTCCACAGCAATGAGCCCAATGCAGCAAAGATGCAAAAACATAACAACAAGAAAACTACCACTTACACTTACACAAACAGCAAGAGTTCATATGGCTGTGGATGGGCTGTACAATAGATGGAAAATAATGGAGTCACAGTGTAAAGTAAAACATATGAAGGCGTGTGTGTAGAAACACATAACGAAGTGGTTTAAAAGCTCACAGCCTCTCTCTGCTAGTCTGAGCACCATGAGGAGGATCAAGACTGTTTCTTTTCATTCTGTCTGAAGTTCCACTGTCCAATGCTACTTGAGATTTCTAACATTTTTCAAAAACAACTTTCAGTAGCACACAGACTGGGTTTCTTTGTGCTGTATGTAGTGCAGATGGACAGGGTGAAGTGAAGTTAGCTTTTAAGGTGAGAAAGAGAGAGATTAGCTGTATAAATAAAAACATTAAATAAAATAAAGAATGTTATTTCACACCAAAGGAAGATCAATAAAGAAGCTGATGGAGATCTATTGAGGCTGCTGTTGATGCAGGATTTTGTGTTGCTGCCTGCTTCTGATAGATTTTCACTTGAATTACAGGTGAACTGTGATGAGTGTAGAGTGAGGGGCTGACACCAAAGCATGACATTTACAGACATTTTAGACCCTTAAATTATTTTCAGTTGCCATTGTACAAGCTGAAGATTGAAATATGTTGAAGTTAGACAGAAACACACATACAATATGGCTACGTGGGGTCAGTGAGAACAAGATGTAAACACAAAATTGCCAGATTATCACACCTTTAAAGTTGATTTTGCTAACATCTAGAAACATTAGCATTTATTTGGAGTCATGTTTCTCTCCTTTTAGTTCAGTTTTTGATTTCTACCTATTCCTGATAAAAATATCTGGCTCTTTAGCTGCTTTGTGCACCAGTTAGTCGCTAAGTTTGTCTGCCTGCTGTTTGGCGCTGGGCTGAAAACAGCTGCATGCCAAAAACGACACTGTGAGAGCAGTGAGAGTGAACCAAAACTGTAAAATTGTGGGTCATAAAACCAAAAATATGATCTTAAAGGTGCTAAAACGCTTTATGGAGGTCAGGGGAGCTGGAGAGGGTCTGTGGGTTTGTTATTATAAGCGACTCCTTTCACATACATGTAGCCATTTGATCCATTGTTAATATAAATATATTGATTATAGCAACTTTAAGTCATTTAAAGAGGTGGGGGCATTTTGATTAAGGATCCACAACACATGATAAATTACTCAAGCTGTACTTTACTTAACTAAATCTCTGGTCTAATACAAAATAAAGAGTAGCATCATTCAATCTAATTGTGAAGATGGTGTTTTAATGATGATTCAATCAGTGGAATCTATAAATAGATCTACAGATTGACTGGATGGGCTGCTGTTAGATGGTTCGACCACAGGAATTATGACACACAATTATGTTAGAGTGCTGCTGTGGGAAGAGCAGGCATGAAGGACATGACTTATCTGTCATGTCTCAGATATACTCAATACCTGACTGTGAAGGTCACTTGACCTTCAAATTACACACAGGGATGTGGACATATTAAATACTTCTGTGACAAAATAAAACTAATTTCCCTGTTTTCAGGTAACCATGTAATTAGATGTAATATCCATACAATTCAATCCGATCAACCCCTTGTCATCTTTTGAGATATAACGCCGACAGTGCCGCAGAGACTTGGTTGGAATAGCAGATGGCAGAGCCGCTTGATCGACATCTCAGGATTAGCAGAGCCACGCTAGAAAAGCTCGCTATGTTTTCATTAATAAACCATATGATCACATCAATATTGGAGAGAGCTTCACGGAGCATTTCTTCATGCACAAGCCTCCAAGACGCGGTTGCCCATTTTCTGATCTTCATACAAAGCCAAACTTTCATCGTGACCCTCTGTGAGCCTCCCAGAATTACTCATCAACAGGACATTTTTAAGTTTTTAGATCACAATCTTTCTAAAATATGCTCTGCCAAAAATGCATCCTGTTTATCAGATGTTTCTTCTGAAGGAAATGAACATATGTAAATTCAGCAGAGATTGATCTAACAGCTTGTTTGTGTCGTGTCTGGCTGGAAGAGTTAACTTGAATTTAGAAAGTTTAGAAGCAGACTACAGAAATGTAGTATTTCACATTGTGGACCAACTTTTTATCAGAGGATTTGATATTCTGCCTTTCAGCCCCTCGTAAGGCCTGTCGCAGCAGCTGTCTCGTCACAGTGACTTGTTTTTGGATTTGATGTACTTTCTTGTCTGCTGTCGTCTACTTTCTTTAGTTGTGATGTTTCTAGATGTTTTATTTTAGTTTTTATATACCTCTATTATTTATTCTTTTACCTCTATACTTATCTGTACCACTATCATTGTGCTGCTGCAACAAACCAATTTCTGTGCTGGTGATCAATAAAAGGTTTCTCTTATCTCATCTTAAATGGAACATTTTTGTCTTTAAGGCTGTTGGTCGCACAAGAGTACAAAACTTGTTTTGAGTTTTGGGAAATTGCAAGGGACATTTTTCACTATCTTCTGGCACTTTCTGGACCAAATGATGAATTAATGTCATTGATAATGAAAATGTTGACTTGATCTCTGCAGGATTTCCAAAACCTCCTGTGTTTCTGATAGAGGGGGTTTGTATGAGCGACACTGAAATGATCAAGGACAACTTCTTTACGCTACCTTGCCATCGTTTCCGTGGGCCTCGTCCTTTTTGCTCTTCTCCAGGTCTGACGAAGAGACACACTCAATGCTCTCCTCTGTTGTGGCTTCAAGGTCGGTCTCCTCTGACAATGCAAACCTCTTCTTTGCTGCACAGAGACCAGATAAATATGAGATTTTTCATGCTGTTTCTACTTTGAGCTTTATAGTTTGCAACATATCTAAGGGCAGTGACAGCAGCAGGAGCAGCAGCATGCAAAGAGCTGGCAGGAGCCCTCACAAGATCTTTGATCAATGGCTCGCACAACTCACCAAAACCAATCTGCAGCTGCAGTGTGGCAAACTGCTGAAAAAAGCTATCCGCGGTGGTGGATAATGACATCTTTTCTGTGAGAGGTGAGCTCAGTTGCACTGTTTGTTTCTGCAGGCACTCTGGGTTTTTGTTTGCGAGAGAGAGAATGCAAGAGGCAGAGAGGAAGAGGAGTCCTGGGGAGTTTGTGTGTTGTTGTGTGAGGAACTGAAAGGAGATTGAGTTTGTGTGTGTGACAGAAGGAGAACGGGAAAGAGAGAGACTGAGACGGGAGGGAGAGGGTGCTGGATTGATGGATGCAATGTTGTGTGTATGCTTGTGTGTAGGTGTGAGTTACCTGGCACTGCCTCCAATTCCTCCACCTTCCCCTCCTCATCCTCCTGGACATCGCTTTTCTGCTGCAGGGTCAGCTGGTGACACACATCGAACGCCTGACCCACTGTCCGCACAATCCTCATGGCCTGAGACTATAAGGGAGGACACATGGAAAAGTGTGTGTGTGTGTGTTGGGGTTTTGAGAGCAGGGGTGGGGGGACAAGCAGGAGCACAGTAAGTGAGGATGCAAAAAATGAAGGGACACAGCAGGGGAGAAAACGAGGTGCCAAAGGTGTTGCGCAGAAAGAAAAGTGCATAGATGTGTGTATGTGTATGTGCAAGAGAAAGAGAAAGAAGAAGAAAAATAGGCATGGTGGTAGCAGGAATAAAATGAGGAGTGTTGGGGCAGAAAGGGAGGTGAAAAATGAAGACAAAGGGAAGCAGGAGGGGAGACAGAGACCAGATTAAAGTCAGAAGATATTATGAGCACAGAGCTTCAGCTGCATGTCCTTGTCTTTCTGCTCTGCACACATTTTACTGCCACAGTGATTGATTGGTCCTTTTCAGATGCAAGTAACATTGATGGCAGAGGGAGTAAAGATAAAGTTTGTTGTTATTGCAGGAGGCTCAGTAGGTGGGTCAGCACCATCAGGTCATCAATCAGGAACAATTCAATTTGCAATAACTCAAAAATTAGCTACTGGATCCTGAAGTCAGGATTTTGTTGTGCAAATACAGTATACTATATGCCCTGTTTCAATTTGTAAAAAAATGAATAACAAACTTACTAAAAAAACCTTATTGGTATTAAAAGAATGGTTAGTCTTTTTGGGAAATGGGCTCATCCAAGTTAGTTGGGAAGACCGACACCACGCTCCTGTCTGTATGCTAAATATGTAGCTACAGCCAGCTTATTTTAGCACAAAGACTGTAAACAGCTACCCTGGCTGTGCCCAAAGGTAACAAAATCCTCCCACCAGCACTTCTGAAGCTAACTAATTAGCATGTTATATCTTAATCCATGGAGTGTCAAGTGTATAAATGGCAAGTTGTGGTTTTATGGGGTAACATGTTTTTTCCCTTCTTGTAGTAGTAGTTCTTTGGATGGACTTCTATGCTGTCTCAATTTGCGTTCCTCCGTACTTAACTTGCTATTTTGAGTGCATAAATGAGTTCACACAGACTTCAAGAATGGCAAAATGCATTGCACTATGAGTAATAGATGGTGTACTTATAACGGTCAAAAAGTTGAGTATGGAACGCTGCACACTTCTCACACTCAATAGTCGCCATCTTGGCTACATAGCAGATGGGGAGGGACCACCAACCTATAAAAATGGTGGCCACGGTTGCGATTGCTTCAGCTAAAAGTAAAACCACGTTCTTTTTTTTTTCATTTTTAATAAAATTTTATTGAAGTCAAGTGAGCAAACAAGCCGGCAGATATTTTGGTGGGCAGCAATCGTGGTAAATTGTTGGTGATAATGCGGCAATTTGCCATGCAAAAAAAGAAGATGTTGCAATCGTCATTTCTGGTAAGTGCACAACAGCCGTGTTTGTCAAAATGAACGCACTACACAAGTAACTACACAGTGTTCACAGTATGATGCATGTAAGTGTACTAAAGGAAGTATCCAAATTGAGACACAGCACCAGTCTTTATACTAAGCTAACAGCCTTTTAAAATTCTGTACAAATCAGTGTGGGTATCATTGTTTCTTATGCTGAACACACAGGCAAGATAATTCAGTGTGGACTATAAGACACCAGCACTTCCCTGATCGATTTCAAGGTTTGTTTTTTTTCTTAAAGCCCAAATATGCAGTCCAGTTGCAGCATCCTAAATCCACAGGAATTACAATTCCACCATGTCCTTCCTCAATCTCACCAAAGGTGAGCTTTGTTTTTATATTGAACAGCGGCAGAAGCAGCTTTGAAGTATAAGTGTTGTCAACTGCCTCTGGTGGTTCATCCTGCATCAAGGCATTCAGCAAATATGTCAAGGTAGCTCAAAAGTAGTTCAATCAAGTGAAATAGCAAAAATAAAATAAAAATAATAATAAAGCAAGAAAAAAGTCATGAAATTGATTAGTTTGCTCTATCAATACAAAATGTAATTTGGTTTGAAACTACCAGCCCTCCCCAGGCCAAATACAAAAAGGCTCTGTTGATGTACGAAGCTAACATCTAAGCCCTGCTGGGCCGCAACATGGCGTGATGAAAATAAATTAAATCTTTTATCAGCTTGTCCATCTCCTCCTACTCAGCACACATGCTTGGTCTGCAACACCCAGATAAGCCTCCGCGGCCCCGGGGAAGTGGCGAGGCACCCCTGGCCTTGCCCCTGACAATGTGGTGGGTGTTCGTTCTGCAGTGGTGAAAATGTCTTTAAGTGCGGAGTGAAAAAGCCCCTCTCTTCTTTTCTCTTCCCACCCGGATGATTAGTATTCAGCTTCACTAAGTCACTGTCTGTCTGGTATCCATGGTGAAGGGATGGGAGTAAACCTCACTGATGCTCCGTCTTTGTCATGGAGGGAAAAAAAAGTCTCTGCTTGATATGCAGATATGTGAAGATTTCAGATGAACATGCCATTCATTTTCATAAGCATTTTGCTACAAAACACGAGGGGTCTGACTCTCTGATTAGTTGGCCACATGCAAGGCTCAACAGGACTATACATTACTGAGACAATGGGCATAATACCATCATTAGAAGCTATGCACAGAGCATGGAGCTGAAAACAAAATGCAGTGACCTGCTGTGGTTGATAGATGTTTGCAGTCCACTTAAAAGGATAAAGATGGAGATATTCTGTAAATGTCAACAAAATCCTTGACCATTCCAAAATCAATGTGTATCTCCTAATACATTGCACCTTCCCCAGCCTGTTCTGCTGCTCTCAGCCCCAAGCACATTCATTCCTACTGAAGACGTACATTTTATAGTTAGATGAGAAGATTGATGCCACTCTCATGTCTGTATGCTAAATATAAAGCTACTGCCAACTGAAACAGTGGGAAACAGCTAGCTAGTTCAAGATGTGACAGAATCCTTCTACAAGCACATTTAAAGCTCACTAATTAATACATCATATCATATATCTTGTTTAATCTGTACAAAAACTGAAGTGTAATCTAAATGATGATGACAAGACTCTGGGAAGTTCCTGCACCCGGCCCAGAAATAATCCTATTTACTGTAGTTCTTAACAAACACCACTCAAACGGTAGATATTGTCTTCATTGGGGACTATTTTCAGCGCCGCATTTGGTGCTTTAGTAAGTATTGAGTCTTGGTTCTGTTCCAGTGTGTGTGAGGTTGGTTGGCAGTGTCTAATTGTTGTGTTTTAATAGTTTTTAGGACAATAATGACGCTCTATGACACAGAGGAATAAACTATTAGGCATATTACTTATGCTAGTGCTAGTTGCATCACTTATCTTTTAAGCCTTTTTACTTGCAAAATGAAAAATGCTTTTCAAGTAAAAATGTAACCTACTTTCCTCTTCGACTTGAACACATTGCAGCGGAAAATGTTGCTCTGTCCATCTCTCGCTATGTAGCTGAAGATCTTCAGGTCTTGGGCATCATGTGAGACATAGAAGATCCTGTTAAGAGAAAGAGTTGGTTACTAGCTGCCTGGTTATTTGGCTTTTTAAATGTGATACCATCAACAGGGCCCTACCTGTAGATGGGATCCTGTGTCACCAAGATGGTATTCTCATCCCATGACCACCCTTTTCTCTGTTAAGGACAGAAACACATGGGTTGGCGGTGACAGGGGCATGTTTGAAAAGACTAAATATATTATTCAAATATAATCCAATTTTGCAGGACTCACCTTCTTTTTGCGCAAAATCACTTTTATATAATCAGTGGATACGACAATGTTGACCTTCTTTTTCTTTATGTTCTTCAGCTTGAATTCATACTGTGGAGGGAAAATTATATTCATATTAACGTGGCCAAAAAATCTATCCTAAAGTGAATTCAAAACAAATACATTATTATGCTACGTGGTGTGACTAGCATTAAATATCACATAGGCCCGCTGAGATGGAGCTCTACACACAAGATAAATGATATATTGGAAAAGAGAGAAGGGGTGGTGCAGACAGGAATATATTTTTAACTATCGTCTTCTTAGGGGGAAATCTGAGATTGAGTAAACACTAAAAACTGTCAGTATCTGTTTCTGGGAGCTGTTTAAGCTTTCAAAGGCAGACTTCCCTGGGGAAGACAGACGTATGGGACACTTTCATCCCTCTCCATGATTAATGCTAGAGCCTGTAGCCTCTGCTTCCACTGCAGGCTCAGACTCCAAATATCAAGGCCCAGAGATCTAAGAACAAGCTGAATTTATGTGAAATAATGCGCCTCGACTTTAAAAAAGTCCAACATCAGATGATTAATTGATCAGATGACGTTCTGAGAAATCACCATCTTCTTCTTCTGCTTCTACGAAGGAACCGTCACCCGCTCTGCTTGACAGACTTGTATATTCTCTCTATCGTTTCTTTGCTTTGTGTACATATATCAACCCAGTGCTGTCTTTTACTTTCTGCAGGATCAGTTGGAGCCGTCTTCTCATTCTTATATTGACAGAATGAAATAAATCTCACAGAAAGAAAAGGCATCATTGTTGCCAACATGACAAGTCATATCTGGTGGTTTTAGCCCAAATGAATCTGGAGCAGTTTGTCTATAAGCCTGTGACCTGTGAAAAAGCACCTCACTGGAAGATTCATTATTCCCTTATTCCTTGTCATTCTCTGTTATCTAGTTCAGCCCCCTTGTCGTTGTGTGCGAGTTTTACTCCACATGCTGTCAGGAGTGTGGGTGCTCAGGTGAAGGACACAACTCCCGAAATGTGTGCGTGTTATCCAGGCTAACGCAGCCCCATGTACACTGAGACAAGAGGACCATCCATCTCCACACACACTGCTGTCAGAGGGCGATAAAGTGGAACACGGAAAGTGTTTGTGCTATATTTTCATATATGCACATCAGCCTGAACTTAGGTTCAGGTTAACGTTGCCCTCAAGCACAACTAGTACTCTACAGGTTGTGTCAGCCCGACTTAAAAGAGAAGTTAGCTTTTGAATATTCAGAAGCAGAGACCCTTAATTACTGTGCCATTACTGAGCTCACAAAGAGCCCCACCTCTTTTTACAGACTTGCTTTTATATTATCAATTTTTCATCTCACCAGCATTAACTATCATGTTGCTTACTGTATTTCTATTTAAATATTTGTTTGTCTTAATGCATTTTCTTTTCTTCTATTTTTCTTATCTCCTTTAATTTATTACTTCTGAAGCTTTGCAGAAAAGCATTTTTGGATGAGAGCCACATGACAAAGAAGTTCAATTCAAATGTGTTTGTTTCAGGGACAGATGAAAAGAGATCCAATGCATAGACTTGGCCAGCAAGGTCTTCAGTAGCCTTTGGGTTACCTTGTGCTTTGTGTGGGTATATGTTTTACATTTTGAGCCGCTGTATTGAAAGTGTTTATTCACTCAAACCAGCCGGCAAGCACTTTTATACACATATGCATCATGAGAAAAAATATCTAAAAAAAGAACATCCAGAGAGAATTAAGATTCCTAAATGATAAGTCAGTGAGGACATTGAAAAAATACAGCCTCACTTAATCTTTGCCAGTACAATCAAATGGTCATTATACTGCACTTCACATGAGGGATCAGGATTAAGTCCTATCCTGGGTGTCACTGGGGATGTGGCCGACCTCCGGGTGACACCGTAACTTGGTTGTTAGATTAGATCCAACAGCTGACAAGCAGCTAAATCCTCTCCTCCCTGTGCCTCTCTGTAACACTGCAGTGATGTGCAATGACAAGGCATCGCAGTGTTTCCCGTTCTCCACCAGTTCCTAGTTCCCCTTTAGAGAGAGGGACAGGGGGACTTGAGAGCTGTTGGCTTTTGTAACGGTATCACATCTAAACCTGCACGCTTTGTCTCTCCTCAGCCATAAAATCTGCCCCATGAATCATGCCGGGATTCAAACCGCTCCTGACAGCCCACTGAACCTGCCTGAGTGTGTAGTTCTGCGCAGACTAGTGATTAATGTGTAAAGGTGGATGTTGAGTGGAGTAAGGATCCTGTGAGCTCTGTGCACAAGGTGAGACAGAAAACACAGGACAGAAAGAAAGGACCACCACCAACTGCTGGGTCATTGTTAATATGTACAGACTGCTATTGTCACAGGGGTCAAGTTCAGTGGTCTGGTTCAGGGAAGTCCTATATTTTGGTGTCTTACTCTGATTCTCCTCATTGCAGCGACTATCTCCATTCGGCTTCCGGGGCGACCCACCTCCAAACTGCCAATGTACTGCAAAACGTAAGAGAAAGGTTTGGAGATCGGCAGTTAGAGGGAATGAATGCCATAGATTGCTTGGGGAGCGTTGGGCTTTAGGATTGTTTATTTATTGTGTAGTTTTGACTGTTTTATCCACACAAATATTCCCCTCTATGAGGGGACTCTGGAGCTCCAACAATTTAGGGTTAGGTTTATCAATTAATCAATTATCTGCTGAAAATAAAGTTAAGGCAATATTCCATCAAAAATACCAAATATTTGTTGGTTCCAGCTTCTCAAATTAGCTGATTTGATGATGATGATACAGTTCAGTACATTGACTATTTGAGGATTTTGGCTGTTGGTCAAAAAACCATCACCAACATTTTCTGATGTTTCATAGACTGAAGACTATTCATTTAATTGAGAAAAGTATCATTCAGTAAGGAAAATAATCATTAGTTGAAGCCCCATTACACTGCTTTTGCTGGATGCCTGAAGCCAAAGA
>JAVQJL010041151.1:0-11941 GCA_036024295.1 Nannoperca obscura
TTAAGGTTTAATCTCCATTAATGACAGATTTATTGCTAGCTAGTAGCTAGCTAGCAGACGCTTTTTGCAGAGCTGCGCCTCCATTTATAAACGCCTGGATAGAATCTCTTAGAAGCTAACGGTAGTCCTCCTTGAATAGTGATTGTTAGCCCATGAACATTCACTTACTGTTGTCACGTCCCGTACTTTATGTTGAAGGTTATCACGTCCTCTCTACCTTCTCACTTCCTGTAATCAAACGGAATCGTTCTAACCTGGTGCACAGGTTATTTAAGGGCTGCTTTTCCTTTGTTCTGTGCCAGATCGTCTCTTCATGTCACGCCGATTACGCCAGGTTATTTTTTTATTGCCGCTACCTTTGTTAGATTTAGACCTTTGTTTCAGAAACAGTTAGTTAAGCGTTTTTTCACTGCCATGCCAGTGCGTTTTTTGTTTTTGGAAATGAGTTTGTTCCTCCAGTGATCAGTTTGTATTTGTTATATCGGTTTTCCCTGTCCTCTAAATAAAGAGAGAATTTTTGTTACAAACGTCTGCACCTGGGTTCTGTCCGCACCAGCCTCCGAGGCCCTGACAACTGTTTTTATTAAATATTGACTCAGACGTCATTAGGTTGTGACATTTCTATAGGGCACCAACAGCCTAAATGATTTGTTGCTATGCTATGTGCTGGGCACACAACGACACTTGTTGCCAGTTTAGCCTGTTAGCGAAGGACAAGACAGATTCTCCCTAAAACCTATCGTGTCGTATTCTTCTCCACTAAATCAAAATGATCCGTAAGCGCCACCTAGTGGACACATCTGAGTATATTACTAGTGGTTTAGCCTGGATGTAATTTGACTTTTCTAAAATATATTTAATATAAAACACATTTACATGGTTGGTCATTGGGTGTAAACCGTATTCTATATAGAATATCACTTTATTTCAAAATAATAACAACAACATGCATATGTTAGGCTACACTGGGCGAGACAGTAATCGGTGTTGAGAACTGTTTTGGGGTTTACACTGCCTGGTTTAAATGTATATTTTAGGACTTTTCAGCTTTATTGCCCAGTTTAAAACATTTGTTAAAGTTAAGTAATCAAAGTTACATTACGTTAATGAAGTAATCAAAATAGTTACATTACTTATTACTTTTTAAACAGGGTAACTAGTAATCTGTAACCTATTACATTTCAAAAGTAACCTTCCCAACACTGTAAACAAGTTACACCATGGTTGCATGACTGCAAGGTTACTACCAAATGGTACTTTGCGTGCTTAGCTCTTCTACAAAAGGTTATCAGAAAGTTTGAGTTGGAATAATTTGCAAGTAGGCCTATAAACCCAACAAGGCTGTAAAGGTGGATTAATATTAATATAAAAAAATTAAATAGGAAAGTAAATAAATAAATAGCTGTTAGTAACGTATTTGACTAAAGTTTGCAGAATGGTTCTACTTCTGTTACTGAAATTATATATATATATATATATAAAAAAAAAAAGCTTTAGTGTCACACGACTTTCTCTTAAGTAAGTCCGCCATCTTGTCTGCAGTCAGGTTCTCTTACTACTTCTAATACTACTGTGTATATATATATATATATATATATGTATGTATGTATGTATATGTATGATTGTCTTGTCCTGGCAGCATACTCTGGACTGGGACTGAGCCAAGTAAACTAATTGAAGCCGTATGGTAAAATTGTGTGAAAAACATGCCATATTTGGATTTTATTGAATAGTCTCAAGCTTTTATTTCCTTTTCTTAGTTTTCGGAATTGTTGTAGTTTGCATTTCACGTAGTATGCACATGTGCTTTTTGAGTGAGAGAAAGAGTGGTACATACACGGACCGTGCCACGGAGGCCCCAATAACACAGTGAGTGCAGCGTTGCCATTGGTGACGCGTCTCCATCCAGTTTAGTCCCACCCTTGCTTCTCAGTTTCGGCCTATGATTGGCTGCCAATAGTTATCTTGTGCCTTTGACTGGCTAGGCTCGTTGTCTGTTAGTTAGCTGGGTATATTAAGCTGATTGCATTATCGGATCAGATTTAACCTGCATGTATAGAAAGTACACTTAGTTTATGCTGTTTCCAGGCAAACATTAGCCGGCAGTGTAGTTAGCTATCTAGTTGAGCAAACATAAACATAAGTTTTGTTATTTCAGCAGATCCTGGGTTTTCTGTAAGGAACGAAAACAGACGATTTTTAAAATGTCTTCAGACGAAGACAGGGCCAAGGAAATATTGAAGGGCTTCAAACTGTATCCTTTTCGCTGTTGAGGCGTTTGGTGGTGTGAAGGTTAGACAAATAGTAATAGGTTAACTGTCTGTCCTGTTTATTACTAGAGAACGTCATTAACATAAGCAAGATGGTAGTAAGATCTTGTGACTGTTGTAGAGTCTAATGGTAACGTACAGTAAGGTTAGCAGCGGTGGCTAACTCCTTTCATAACGCGAGCTACACTGCTAATGTTTGTCTTTACTTGATGTGACCAAAGAAAATGTTCTTGTAGTTACGAACTTAGTTCACGTTTAAATGACGGACTGCCAGACCGAATGAGTGGCCTGGTCCTTTGGCTAACTTGCATGGCTAACTGCTCATTGCGTTTGGTGAGGCAGCAAACGATACATACCCTATATAGCAGTCGTGCCATGCGATAGAGATAACGTGAAGATTGACGCAAGTGCTTGTCAGATACCGATTGCTCTTTGTTAAACTTTTACTTACTATTAGTAAGCTCTTAGCTTAAGTGTTACTGGCGTGACTTAAGTGTAGCTTGTTAGCCGAATGACAGCTACATACATATTGGAAGTTGTCAAACCCAGGTGTGTCCCTTTCTTGTATGGATCTACAGATCAGTTAATGTCAATACTGCACTGCTCAAAGATAATACCAGTGTATTTTAAACGTGTTATCCTATCCACCAAAAGTCACGTATACTTTATATTACTCCCGACAGTTCTCCATCACAGGGACCACAACATCTGCTCTTATTACTGTCAAGAGTTGTTATTGTGTGGTGATGCAGTACGTTTTCAAATCAGTCAGTAGAGATTAGAAAATAGTCACCGGTTTTTCGAGGGAAATGACTTTGCAAACAAGTGAATTTACGTCAGCCCAGACCATAACCAGGTTTTAAACATTTTCTCAAGTTCACACACAATAGGAATGTTTTAATTTCTACATTTAGTTTTAGCATTTGCCTTTATTGGATAGTATACTGAGGAGATGCTGACAGAAGACACTTTGTATTCTCTGCTCAAATTAAGTCATCAGTCCAAAAGGAAACGCCCAGAGACATTTATATTTTGGTGTTATTAATGGTCGGATGACATAATATGACAAAACATAATATGAAAAAACATTCCCAAACCTACCGCCAGCTTAATAGCTGCTTCTCAGCTCTTGCTCATACATTTACTTTTTTAACTTAGATTTTTGTTGGGGTCCTTCTCTGGTTTGATAGACAAAGGAGATTAAACCTAATGGTGTTCTTAATCTACATCAGCGATTCTGACCTTTTGATGTTGTTTTAATCAATTACATCATTAATTATTTTCCATTACTTTAATGTGTACAACCTTTGTATTTTAGACAAAATGCCAACAACAATGTCTTGCTGGTAAAGACATCCATTAGCCATCTACTTTTCGCATCAAGCTGGCCAGTTCCTGCTGTTTGTCATCTTGTCTTCACTGCCTGCAGTTGTGTGAGTTGAAACGCAGGTTATCAGTGGAAGCCTGATTGTCCTCTGTGTTTGGAACCAAATGCCTCACTGAAATGTTTATCTTCTCAGGAAGCGATCTAGGTTCTGTTTCCCAAAAGCATATAAAGGCTCAGTTTATCACAGTCCTGATGGTCTATGGTCATCTTGGCCATAAGATGCCTTGGGGAAACATTGCCCTGGCCTGTCTTCTTGACAGTGGCCACTTAAAACCTTCTTGTCAAGAGACATCTTGCAGTTTAATGATAAGAATTTCAATTCAATTCAATTTAATTTGTATAGCGCCATATCATAACAAAGTTATCTCAGGGCACTCAATCACATGGAGCCAGTCGAGACCAACTTCCACACACACAAAGACCCAACGTTCCCACCATGAGAAAGCACTAACTAACTAACTAACTAACTTTATGAAAAGTGCCCTGACATAACTTTGTTATGATTTGGCGCTACATAAATGAAACTGAATTGAACTGAATTTTACATACTAACCCAACTTTTAATATGTTCAGGTCTATGATTACACACTGAACACTGTCACTTTCTCGTTATGTCCTTAAATCTATATAGCTGGTGCCGCTTGGCAACACTGCTGAATAGGGGAGCACAAGTTACCACCCCATGCATTTGTTTACATGCATGCCTCAGGTTCTTTGCGTGTGTGTGTTGATGCAGTAAACAGGAGGGATTGCAAAACTGAGGGATGTCAATGTGTGTTAGGACGGAACAGGCCAGCGATCAGGTTTCAAAACAAGCCAGTTGGTCACAAGGCCCGAAGGAAGCTAGAAAAGTGTTTGGTGCATCTGTGTGTGACTGTATGTGTGTTAGTGTGTATGTATGCCATTTGATACAAGAAGAGAATTCCAAAACACCGTTATGTTCACTTTCAGTTAGACTAAGAGAAGATGGCAGTCCTGCATCTACTTCTGTGCTATATTAAGTTTGTAATGTCCTCTCTCTCAGTGTATGTGTGTGTGTGTGTGTGCGTGTGTGTGTGGCTGGCATCCAGACAGTATACTGTACAAGCTTCCAACCTGTAAAGTGACTCCGAGCTTGATGTGTAGCTTCTAACAACAAACTCATAAACTTGATGATATGATGTTTTTCTCACTTGCTGTATTCCTCTCTGCTCTCCATCCCTGATTAAAAACCATACGATTATTCTCCACATTTTTCTTGTTGTTTGTCAAAAGAATAATTCTAAAACAACATGTTTAGAAATGTATAAAACATCAATGTGGTTTACCCTTGAGATAATTTTTTAACTTTTTAGAAAACCTTTTAAAAAGACTAAAATGAACTAAATGCACCAAATCGTCTAAGTAACTAAATGAAGTATTTAAAGTGTAACTAAACCCTCAAATCTTGCAGCATATTAAGAAAATTAATTAAAAAAACAACTGTAGGAGGCGTGGCCTAGTGGCTATGTAGTGTGTGAGTCAGGGGACATGGGGGAGACTGAATCTTTTTATATCTAAATTTCATGATATAGTCAGGTCCCAACCGCTTGACTCTATGTCAGCATTGGTCTTGCAGGTTCAGGACTGATTTGAAAGAGTTGATGACGTGCTGCTAACAAACAGATTGTGCAATATATAAATAGTCCACATATTGTCCTACACATCCAGTCTGGATGTGTGTGTGTGTGTGTGTGTGTGTGTGTGTGTGTGTATGTCCAGATTGGACATGTAGGGCAATATGTGAGTTATTTATATATTGCACAATCTCTTTGTTGGCTCTGGCCTCTGAGTTGTGTTGAGCGTTATGGAGAATTAGATTTTTCTTGTTGTGTCACAGTGTAGTTTGTGATCCTACATAAAGTGATAGAACTTGTTGATTTGCTTCTTTTGTAATGATGATGAAATATGGTGACCTCACTGCTGATAAAAGATCAAATCTAATGGAAATGACACTAGTGTAAATCACTTTTTTTTTTTTCATCTCTGCACCCTTCTTTGCATAGACCCACAGAGACGTACACATATCTTCTGAGAATCATAATTCATACCTACTTTAATAGCAAAATATAAATCCTGCTACAGTCTGTAGAAGAGTTCTGCTTAACTCTGTGAACTATAAGCCTAGAGTGGCCCCCTTAACTACTTTAGACATCCGTCTGTGTGCGATGTGCTCTAAAGATTATTTTCAGTTTCAACATGTCTGTATCTGAAGTAACAGATCACAGATAATGTATGTGCTTAAGTCTGTCTGTCGGGCTAAAAGCTTGACCAGGCATGTCTGAGGTGTTGCCATTAATAAATGGAGCTCACGGCGTAAGTTCATGCAGGCAAAAACATGAGTCAGTGGTGCCACCCAGATCAGATGCAACAAGTGCACCAAGAATAGGTCATTTGTCAGTGACTCCCAAATTGACATGTATAGGTGTATCGGACCTTCATCACCATGGTAACAATAATAAGGTTTAGGCACCAAAACTACTTGGTTAGGTTTAGGAAAAGATTGTTTGGGTTAAAATTAGTATGTTAAGTTACGTATCCACCCACCCAACCATGCTTGCACAGATGACTTATATGATAGTATTTTTTAGCAAGACAGTCTCATCAGATGATCATCACCAAAGTACCCCTTCTCGACACTGTGAGAGCGTTGAGAGTGAGCCAAAATGTTTAAAGTGCAAGCTGTGCAACCAAAACAATTAGCTCAAAGATGCTAAAACGCTGCATACTGCTGAGGGAAACGGTAAAGTTGTATGATCGTTTTCTGTGGGTTCATCACTATAATAAAGTCCTGTCACAATACACAGTCCTTTGACCCATTATTAATGGTCAATAATGGTCTTACAGCACAATAAGAGAGCACACTTGTTTTTTCTCACTTTGTGCATATTTATTTTATGTTTATTTTTATTAGTGTGCTGTTCAGCTGCAGAATCCTAATTTCAAACTGTTTGAAATTTTGGATTCCTGCGTCTTATTCTTTCCTGTTTACATTAAGTATGAAGAAATCAGGTCACTGCACACAACCAGCAGTAACCAGGTTACTGGGGTGTAAACACAATGAATGACTGATTCCCAGGCCACTGCGTTTGTGTATGTGTGTTTATTTAAAAGGTGTATTGTCTTCAGCAGTGTGTTTCTACTGTATTTCAACTGTTCTGATTGTATTGCTTCATTTTCCTGGTGAGGTGAGGTTTCCTGGTGACTCATGGAACTCTGACTCATTATCCCACATAACATTACACTCAGTTTTAGTGACAGTCAAACACAAAAGCATACCCCAGCCTTTAGACCCGCCGGCTGGACACATTTTAATGAGCATGCACTTGCAGCACTTGTAATACCTGTCCAACTGCACATGAACAAGGGTTTTTGCTCTGCATGTTATGGTATGGACAAAGGTAAACAGATATTGCTAATCTGAACTAAACATAACCATGTCAGCCCTTGTACCTGAATTGAATCTCTGACATGATAACATTTCTACATGAGAATATATTTCTTCTCATGGGAACCAAAACTATATTGGCATTTTACCATAGAACCCATAACTGCTGGGTATGTGACAACTCAACCCAGTCACACACAGGACAACAGCTTGGTGTATGAGTTTTGACAATTAGACTTAAAGCTAACGCTAAAGCTAACGCAGTTAGCAGCTTTGTTTACCAAAAGATACACTATCTCAAAAATTGAAATATCAGAATTAAAGGTTGGAAATATGGCAGGTAGTTTCATTCTTGGCTGAACAATGAAGATTCTTGAACAAATGCCCCAATTCTGACGCTACTCTAGAACAAGCTAAAGCATAAATCCTAAATGTTCTTAAACAGTGTGAATGAAACAGCTGTACCTCTTTGTCCTCCTCCTCCTCTTCTTCCTGCAGTGTACCAGGTCCAGCTCTGGATTCCACAAGAGGGGCAATTTGGTCTCTCTGTAACCCAGCAGGCGCTCTCTCCACTCGGGATGACTGGTCTGGACATTCCACTGGCAGAGGGTCTGGCTCCCGCTGGACCAGCCATGTCTCCAGCTCTGCATGAGGAACCTGTGGCATTTGACATTTTAGGAAATACATTTATTCACTCTCTTGTTGAGAGTTAGATGAGAAGATCGACAGCCCTCTCATGTCTGTATTCTAAACATTACAGCCAGCAGCCAATTAGCTCGACGAGAAAGCGAGTAAGCATATTTTCATAAAAACACGATTCCCTTAATCCTGAGATTATGCAATGTAGAAACAAAATAAAGAGACACAAAATCAAATTTCTAAATTTGTGAGAGCTTCTTTTACATAAAAACTGTATATAGCAACAGGTAAACAGCTAAACTGTTAATACCATTTGAATCTTATAATTCTATATCCCTCTGAATGGGACCATGTAGATAACTATGAAGATACACACGTTTTCCCACCTGTAGTCTGTCCAGAGAGCGGACCCAGCCCAGCAGCCTCCGCGCCGTGAAGAACCCATCCAGGTCCACGCTCTTGGGGTGCAGGCCGTGGCCGTCCTCCAGGCGGTTGCGGAGGTTGTGGAACTGAGTCTGGGTCAGCGCCGAGGTCGGACCCAGGATCATCTCGTGCCAGGAGGGAGGCAGGTAGGGCTCCAGTCCCACGTCAACCCTCACTCCACACAGGCTGAGCAGGATGGCCATCTGAATAAGGCCTTCCGTGAAGTATTTCTTTAGGTGCAGCATGGTCTTTGGCACATCAGAAGATGTGCAAAGGGTCCAGGGCTCAGCTTAGTCACCACCACGAGTGTCTCTTCGGAGTAGTTTGCTTGGGCAAAGTCCTGAGAAGATCTGTAAGGTACTGCTGAGCTCCCCGAAGAAGGAGAGGGGCTAAATAACCCACAAATACCCCCTTCCTCTGGGTCTAACAAAAAATCTATTCTCAAATATGTCCTTGGTAAAATAACCCCTTGGGAAATTCTTTACTTCTTGTGTTCTGGTAGGGAAGTCTTAATAGCTGCTATAGCTGCTCAGTGTCCAAGTGTAAAATATGTGTTTTTTTAAGGAACTCTTCTTTCATCAGTGCTGATAAAAATATCTAGAAACAATGATGTACTGTGAACATTTCCTCTTCTTACAGGCTTATCCAAAACCTGTTACTCTTCATGCAAACGCTTCTTCCTGTGAAAAAAGAGAGCAGCTTACTTCAGAGCAGAGGACTGACTACACAGACCAAAGACAGTGTTACACAAATTATAGCAAGTTATCAACTTCCCATAGCACGAAGTTGATGCATTCAAATGTCTTGTTTTGTTGAAGCAACAGCCCAAAGCCCAAAGATATTCAGTTAACGATGACAGAAACAGACGAAAAGGAACAAATCTTTATGCTTGTGATGCTTGAAACTGCAAATTCTGGTCACTTTTACTTAATAAATTATTTAAAATATGGATCAATTATCAGAATTGTGATTATCTGTTGATTAACAAAGTGTTTGTTTGACTAATCATTTTAGCACTATTTTCTTCTCATTTTGATGATAACTATATGTTGACATGAGCTGTATATGTTTATACTTTTATTTAATACTTTTTACTTCACTACATTTATGACTGCTTTAGTTCATAGCTAGAGTGCTAATTAAGATTTTACATGCAAAATATATAAAGATGAAACCACGAGCAGTTAATACAACTATTACTTCAACTACTGCTACTACACCAATTATTATGGCTGTTACTACTATTGCTATCACTAGCCTACAGTTATTGCTAATACAACACTACAGCACAAGACCATGGCCACCACTGTACTAGTGATAATAAAGACAGTTATCAACAGTAATCATCCATTGTCAGCGAGTGCAGCCTGACCTGCAGAGGCAGTTGAGAGGTTTAACAGTTTGTGTGAGGAGATAAGGCAGACAGACACACAGAGAGGGCAGAGCCGGCCTGTATTACCACTCTCAGAAACTTCGACCTACTTCTAGAAAGGGCTTGGTAACCACCTGCCTGCCCCGGCACCGTCTTGCTGCAGCCACATGATGTAATTGCCAGTGTTTGCTTGGAAAACCCCTCTCCCTGTCTCCTCCCTCCTACCAGATGCTGGGTTTACTTTTCATGCTATGGCAACCTGTTTACAGAAGCTGCAGTGGAACTGTTGACTAGAACTAGAGTTTGAAAACTGGGATATAAATAACTAACTATACTGAATGCTCACATTTTTATAGTTCAGTGTAAAGTATCATCTAATCCATGGTCTAGTCAAGTACATTCTTGTACTGTGTGGTTAAGAGGACATTAGGGTCTTAGTATTGGATGGTAACACAGTCTGGTGTAGTTATGGTAGGTAATGGTGATCTACTGTGGGATGCTTTTGACAACAAGTAACATATTTGGCAATTGGCTTGCTGAATTTTTGTCACTAAATGTGTATGTGCTTTTCTTTGCATTCTTTTGTTGTTTTTCGTCTGCTTACATTTTGTGTATTTTATTCCCTTCAGTGTTGCTGTTGTTATGTGCCGTGTGTTTTAATGAACTGGCAGGTGGACAAAGGCAGTTTTTCATCTTTGTTGAAAATAAAGGTTCATTCTATTCTGTTCTGTTCTATAAGTGTAAAAGTCTTGTGTATTCTGGTCTAACACTAATGCCATATAAACTTGCAGGCTACAGTATAGTAGGCTGCTGTGTTGAACAGTGTAATACCATAATACCATACTACCCTACTACTGAATATGTTACTCAAAGTAAGTATTAGTAGCAAAATGCACAAAATGCCCCCATGCATGTTGTTGTTATATATTATTAAGAATGGTGTAAGAAGCATTTTATTGTTGTTTTAAGATGAGGTAAAGTTATATATTATATATTAATCTATAACAATGCATCATATTTTAAAATCTTCATTTGTAAGTTAACCAGTCAGATAAATGTAGTGGTACAAAAGTTCAATGAAATCAAAATGTGTGGTTAATTAAAATACTTGTACTTAGTTACATTTCACCACGGGTGGTCAAGTAGCCTCCTGTAAACCGGACATGCCTTGCACTGACGTTAGGCTTTGTCTAAGTGTTGTTGTCATTCTGTGGGGACTGTTACTGCCGTGGTGTTTTGCGCTCTGCGTGTGAACATGAAGGACTTGTATGAGTAGATCGGCCGGAGCAACAGGTTACACAATGTTTTCATCAGCTGATACTGAACTGACAGCTGTAACGTATTTATGACCGGGAAGCTACAGACATATCACGCCACGTTTCTACTGAATAGCCTATTTATAACAAGCAGAGAAAACACTGACACGCTACTGACTGTAAAATCACATCACTGCACAGCAAACATCATAGAAGCGGTTACTGGAACATTACCGGATTATTTCCACTGGCGTTTACAAACTATGAGATCCTTCCTGAGTGGATGTGAGTTCTTAAGAAGACTATAAGAAGTGTGATAAGATTGTGTCTTACCAGAGGCGGGTGTCAGAGCGCTGTACTGGCTTTCTGACTGCCACGCTGTCCCGGTTGCGGTTGCTGTTCTGGGCAAAGCACGAGGGTGCGACCTTTTAAAGGGACTCCCCGTGATGACGTACAATAACTCCTCCCTGGAAAAAACAACAACCGTGTGTGTGTGTGTGTGAGAAAGAGGAAGAAAGAATCTAAGTATCCTTTATTGAACCTGGAGACATAACACACTTGTGGTGGATGTATTCAGATGACATTTACTTAGAAGTACCACAATGTAAAAATACTCCATTACAAATAAAAATCCTGCATTCAAAAGTAAAAGTACAGATCATCTTCATGTAGTTAAAGTATCAGAAGTAAAAGTAATGGTTCTGCAGTAAAATGTCCCCCATGACTGATATAATACATCTGACATTATAAGATGATTAATCAAATCATTATACAGTGCATATGGAAAGTATTCACAGCACTTCACTTTGTTATGTTACAGCCTTATTTCAAAATGGAAGAAATTCATTTTTGTCCTGATTATACTACACACAATACCCCATAATGACAACGTGAAAAAAGTTTATTTAATTTATAAAAAAAGAAATAAAAAGAAATCACATGTACATAAGTATTCACAGCCTTTTCTCAATACTTTGATGCACCTTTGGCTGCAATTACAGCCTCAAGTCTTTTTGAATATGATGCCACAAGCTTGGCACACCTATCTTTGGGCAGTTTCGCCCATTCTTCTTTGCAGCACTTCAAGCTCCATCAGGTTGGATAGAAAGCGTCGGTGCACAGCCATTTTCAGATCTCTCCAGAGATGTTCGATCGGATTTAAGTCTGGGCTCTGGCTGGGCCTCTGTG
>JAVQJL010041160.1:0-15224 GCA_036024295.1 Nannoperca obscura
AAATCTTGGTGTTTTAATAGACTCAGATTTGAGCTTTAGCAGCCACATCAAAAACCTTTAAAAGAAACTTATTTTACAATTTTATTATTTCTTTCTAATGTTTTTCTTTGCCTATGCAAAGCACATTGAAATGTGCTATATAAATAAAGCTGCCTTGCCTTAAAAGTTATTACCTGCCTCTAGTGCCATGTCATCGAATGAACGAGTGTACTATACGTACATATATGTACTGTACTAAAATGCCGGGAATACAAGAAAATGATATCCCTCATGACAAAATTGATTATAAACATCCAATGTAAAAAAAATTGGCTACCACAGAAAGGATTTATGGGCAGCAGAGTTGCTGATATGAACATTGCCTGATTTGTCTAATGCTATAAATAATGTATGTTGGTGTTTATACATGTACTCTTACTCTGTTGTGTTTGATTAGGTCTACAGCGATTAGTTGATTAAACATCAAAATGCAACTATTCTGATAATCAAATAATTATAATGAATTTTGATGGTTCCAGCTTTTCAGATATGATGATTTCTTTTGTATTTGTGTTGCCTTACATGATAGTGAACTTAATATCATTGGGTTATGGACTGTTGGTCAGACAAAACAAGAAATCTGAAGACAATTATGTGGGCTATGGGAAATTATAATGGGCATTTTTCACTTTTTTAGACAAATCAATAATGGAAATATGTTTTTTGTTGCATCCTTAGTAGTGACACATATTTTAGCACTACTCAACCTGGAGTATGGTGGGTTTGGTGGATGGGGAAGATGGACGATATGTTTGTTTTTAGTAAAAACAACAACATATATATTCAAAAAATCCATGAACACCACGAGAATGCTCTTCTTTCATTTTCTTACATACAGTGTACAGTGTACATACAGTACAATACAGATAGCATTTTATGCTACTTTCACTTCTGTATACCATGGTTAACCCATCTCCATAGCACCCCAGCAGCTATGTGCATACCTGCATTATAGATAAATTTGGACAATGTGTTTCTAAGATTAGGTTTTCCCGTTATTGCGCCTTCAATCCAAACATCTATGCAGCATAATGATTATGATGGGTTGTCACAACAGCAGCAAACCCCTAACCTTGGCAGTGTCAGGTCGATGCTCTATCTGTTGAGCTACACATGTAATAAAACCCTTAATCCTGGTAGTGTTAGTGTATCACTCTGGCCACTGAGCTTCAGAGGACATGGTATACCAGATGAGATGTAGCAGAAAGTAAAGAGACAAAGTGAAGGCCAAGGACAAAAAAAACAAAAAACGCAAAACATCCCTGTACCGAACACAAAAGGGAAAATCTTTCTCATAGTTTAATTTCCCTGGCGGAGAAAAGAAGAGGTGCCCTTGTGGTTTAAAGATACTGAGCTGTAATTAGAAAGTCACGGGTTAAATCCCAGCAGCAACAAAGACATCCATCGACAGCCATTTGTCCTGTTAAAATGTCTTTACTTTCTCGTTCATTACATTTTGCATGCACAGTGCAGTCTGGCTATCGACCATACTCTGGTTAAGGTCTAATGTGGATTAAGCTATTTAAAAAGAACCTATCACACCCTGATTGAGTAGCCCAGAACAGCTTAATATAATATTGTATAAGCCTGTCACCTCCACCTTCAATATTTGACTAAGTAGATGGCTTTCAATAACAAATGAAATAATTATACCCAAAGTAATTTGTGCAATCTTCTCTAAATAACTTGACAAATAAGAATGTTAATCCAGATTCCAAAAGAAGCACTCTAACAAATACTGGGAAATTCGGGTCACAAACCATGCTCTATAGCTCTAAGAGAAAATAAAATTTAACTACCATGGTGATACAATTTCTGTACTTTGTCTTTTTTCCCCTGCTGAATATTATGGACCGTTTCTGACCACGAGCCAATTAAATTAAGGTAGAACAACATATGTGTCAAACAAGCTCATAAATTGGCTGTCTGTTACTCTCGCTCTGCACAAGAGCGCCAGTGGCTTTTACATCTTTTTATGATAAATGTATGTTAATTGTTTTGGGTGATCTTTTTTTTTCTTGGCACATTTTTTTTTGGACATGGTGAAATGCAATTTTATTTTTCAATGCAAAATCACAGCACCATTACCAGTAATGTTGTATGTTTGGCACTTGATACAGATGTGAAAATGATACGTTAGGAATAAAATGGTTAGAAAGCACTATAAATACATAGTTTATGTAAGTCATACTAGGCAAGTGTTGGTAGAGTATGAGCTCATCATGTATTATCACAATATAACATATAAATGTTGAGTTTTCTAGGTCTTGAAAGTGCTACATAACAGTAAAGGGATTAAGTTTTGGAACATCTGATGTCTACCTGAAAATGAACAACCAATCAGTGCATGTATCTGAAGGTTTCTGGACAAATATGTTGTGATATTTTTTTTATGAATATGGCTCAGCCCTAATATATTTTATACACTTGACCTTATAAAATATCTAACCTCTGCTAAAGGTTCTTTTAATTATTAGTTGATCTGTTCTAATAGTTTTTTAATTAATCAACTCATTGTTTAGGATGTCGAACCATTGGAAAAAATAGCATCATAACTTCCCATAATTTGCCCAAAACTGCTTGGTAAGTGTGACCAATAAATAATTAATTGTGTAATTGTTTAAAAGAGAGTGCTTTGGAGTTTTCTTGTGATTTTTAGGCTACTTGTATTCTTATCTAAAAATCACCTTAAAACAGTCCAGGAATCGCTCCTAAACATTTTTTTATTTCTAGTTAGTGTTAGTGAGGTCCTATACATATTTCTATAAGAATATGAATATATTCATTGTAATAGTTTTGTACAAAGCACCCCCCAAATGACTTGCACTATGTGTATTTTAATGTTTTTGATCACTGCAGTAGTAGCTGTGGGTCCTAGTTTTATTAGTATTGTGCATGAGGATTCAAATGCATATACGCAAGCAGAAAACACAATTCAGGTTTTACGCTATCCCACCTATCGACAACTGGCGACGACCGTTCACCAAGAAATGTAGCAAGGCTGTAACAAAGACAAGACAGAAGAACACTGCAAGCTCATAAGTGGTATGTGTAAATGATATAGGATTTAAACTGTTTTTAAATCAGCTTTGTAAATGTTATGATAAGGAAATGCATGTATATTAAGACTTCAAAATTACAAAACAAGCTGAAAAAAAAGGAAAACAAGGTGTCAATCCTATCTGACCTTAGTGCTCCATTATGTTATAAAATATAAACTGAAAAAAGTGAACTGTTTAAAAATAATAATATGATTATGACGATGCTGTTTAGCCTTTAAGGAATTAGTAATCAACATACTTGATGTTTTTAGAAGTGGCAAATGATGGCTCTCATCCTATTTCTTTTCCTGTTTGACTGATTGTTCCATCATGGGGCATAGGCTATATTACAGTTAGGCATTTAATGTCATATTAAACATTAAGAAATAATTACATCAATTGATCATGTGATTTTTGCACTAAATCATTCTGTGCTGAATTAAACTACACAAAATATTATACAGAAAACATCTTCACACATCTCAAATTCACTGACCCCCAAAGTAACACAAACACAAACCTGACTCAATGGACTGTATCATTAAGCAGTATATGTATATAGTGTATACATACTGTGTGATCGATGATTTGTTTTGTTTTTTAACACAGTGGGGTTTGTGTAGATTAAAGTGTTAATAGTAACCAAGGGAACACACCAGGAGTGGTGATATAAATTCAGACAGTGGGGAAAGAGACAACGGAGGATGAGGGACCTCAAAGATTTAGAAACCATTTGATCAGTTATAAAACTGAAGATCTGGAAGGACAAAATTAACTCTAGGGTTTTTAAAGTATTAAATTAATTTGGCCAGCAAGCATGTACACACTGCAGAGAGTAATTTCTTTATTTCATACAATCCTGCCAGGACTTGTTCCTGCAGAAGGTGAACTCTGGTCATTAGTGAGTATGGCAACACCAACATTTGATAACAAAAAACTGCTAAAAATACAATGTTGAAGGTTCAACACAACTTGTTCACTGTGAGGACAATAGGGGTATTTTCAGACTCAGATTCTTCCCTGACCTCATCAACATGCTCCTTCACCATCATTTATCAATGTAGCAATTAAAAGTAATGACCTCTGTAGAGCTGCTTCTTGATTTAATGGCCCACACTCCTCACAGAGAACCTTGCTTAAAGGTATTGTTTACAGATGAAAAAAAAGAAGTCAGGGTTATACATTTTTACACTATAAACTGCCCCTACTTTTTGTTTCTGCTTTTGCTGCAGTGATAATGATAAGATGCATCAATGGACTTGCATGTTGTTGTGGTAAGTTATTTCTGATGTAAAGAAAAAAATAAACGTGAATTCTAAAACAAATCATGGGCTCCATAACCATACAGCTGATATGTCAAATCTGTGGGAAGAAGGAACAAGTTATTACCTGAAGCCAGAGTGAAACCTGTACAGCTAACACACAAGACTAAATATCTGCTGACACTATGAGGGTTAATGAGGAAAACCACCATTAGCATAGTGAAAAACACACCAATAAATTACTCAACCACTGTTGACTTCATTACCAGTAAATTGACGAACGCGTCTATAGATAACTCAATGCTACACAACTCTTTCCACTGCAGTAATATTGCTGTCTACATAAAACACATAAAGATGTGGTAATATGTGTGAAGGCACTTGGAAATCCATTTAGTCCTGCAATGCAATATTGCTGTGCGGGATTCTTCTCCCAGAGATGTGCCATGCAAATGAGATTTTTGCATCTTGACGAGATGAAAGTGCAGTTTGGTTATAATGATGCTGTAATCCTCAAGGTTATTAACCTTCTTATAGGGCAGAGGCGAGGTACAGATGTCTGAAGAACAGTGCTGGAAAAACATTAGTTACTGATAATGTCATTATCTTTTTGATGTGACAGGTTTTCTACTCTACATGCACTGTGTCCAAAATCACTCCTTCATTCACTCATTCACAATTTTCCTCAACATACACATTACACGTCATTATTTAGCAAAATGACTTAAAACAACAAAATGTGCTGCATTGTCGTCTGGAAAACCACATTCTTCTCTGTCAGAGATCGAAAAAAGAAAAGGAAATAAGTGCGACCATTTTTTTGGTTTATTTAATTTAGCAGCAATTCCTCTTCATTTGCATGACCTAAAATGATTCTTAACAACATAAGAGACAATCACATTATTTTAGTTTTTATATGTATGGTAAATACATTTAGTAGAAGTAAGCAGCACCCAGGTGGAACTGTTGGTGTCGGAGCAGTAGCGCCCCAGGTTGTTTCAGGGGGAAACTTCCGCCCAGAACTCAGAAGCAATCTGGACGACGAACTGAATACTCCTGTCTTCATTGCTGCCGCAATTTCTGTATTTTACAGAAATTCTATATTGTTGCTGTGGTACCAAACCTGGGACCCGTAACAAATTGTGGGGGCTCGTCCGGGATCTGTCTTCACCACAATCACCAAGTGGAGCAGATCCAGTGATAACAGAACCACGAGGCCAAAGCGAAGGACGTGACTACAGCTGAGACGACAGCTGGTGGGTGTCCCAAGAAGGGAGATCAGAGCCTAAGTAGGGTCTTCATTGTTCCAAGGGAACTGCACTGCTGCTTCGTTAGAAGTTATGTCATTGTTATGTCATCGTTATGTCCACAGCTCGCAAAGAACTCGTATGGAGCATAAAGAAAAACTTGTACAAGCTCTCAGGCATCGAAGCCTACCAGCTGGCAAGGGACATAGCAAGTGAATGTCCCGATGCAGACAACCTACAGTCAGCTGATGAAGAAGGTTGTGTGGACTATATCCTCAGTTACATGCAGTGAGATAAGTTACTGAGTTCTGAGGATGAAGGTATGAGCCAGCTGTTGAGATTGAATGACCTGTTAGGTAATATCATTTATGATTGTGATACAGATGCCATCACAAAGGGGGCAACACAAGAACATGATACAGTCACAGCCAGGATAGTGGAAAGCACTACACTATCACATACTAATAGTGAAACGTCAGCTACCAGACAGTGTGCTGCTCTTCCAGCAGCTGCTGCCGCAGTTATTTCCACACAACAGCACACTAACCTTAGCATGGACACTACTACTCAAAGTGTAGACCAGCTCCAAGTAATGCATGAGGAACTAGGCAGGAAGTTGCGACATTACAAAGAAATGGCTAGCACAGTACACGGTAGACATCACAGTCTAGGGGAACCAACGCCACATCAACCTTCACACTACACTCCATCGAAGGCTGATGCAGAAAGAATGGTTTCCTTAAGGGATCTCTCTTATCTCCAGCGTAGGGAATTTAAAGTACATGGAGGACAGGTTGGGGACCAAAACTCTGATGTCACATATAGCAGTATTTGCAAACAGATAGACGGGGGAGTCAGGGAGGGTTTCACAGAGACAGAAGTTATCCGAGGGGTACTGAGGATTGTTAAGCCAGGCGTCTTCAAGTATATGCTCACCAATAAAGATGAGATAACAATCTGTGAACTCAAGGGCTTCCTCAGAGCTCATCTTGGGGAAAAGGCCAGTACAGAGTTGTTCCAGGAACTCGTGTGTGAGGCAAAGCGAACAGGAACCTCCCCAGCAGTTTCTATATCGAATGATTGGACTTAAACAAAAGATTCTCTTCCAGTCAAGGCAGGCCAACATAGACATTCGCTATGATCCCACAACCATACAGGAGGTGTTCATCCACACCATTTATCAGGGCCTGGGATCCAAGCATACAGACATCAGACAGCAGTTGAGACCACTCCTCTCAAACAGGCAAGTTACTGACGAAGAGATAGTCAGCCAGGTAATGAAAATCATCAATGACGAAAATGAACATCAGCGAAGGCTAGGTTATGCCTCCTGACAGAAAGCAACACATGCACATAGTGTCCAAGTGGATGGTGGCGGTCAACCTGCAGAGAAGAACGAACGACAGACAATACAACAGCTTGGCGCAAAGGCTCTACCTGTTCAAACACTAGGTCAACCCCAGGCACACACCCCTGCGATTGGCATTTCTGGCAAGGCACCCCCCCAAACACGAGGTCAATCCTCTCTCGCAAGGAAGGGTAAAATGCACAGTTGTACCAACTGTCTACACCAGGGTTCAGAGAACTGTAACCATTGTTTTGTGTGTGGGGATCCAGGACATCTGGCTGTTAGCTGTTAAAAAGAGCCAGGCAGCAGGGAAACGGGAGTCGGTTTCTGCCGAGGGACAACCAGAGGCTGTTCCACAGTCCCAGTCCCACCCAGTAACCTCCACACGGAAACAGCGACACCCAAAACAAGAGAAACAGGGCAGAAGATTGTGTGGCTCCTGTTCTCTAGAGCCACTAATAAGTTCAGAGAAACACATTCGCTCAGCCCCATTGGTTGGTAGAAAGAGTCTGCTCAAATGTTTCATCAGTGGTTACATAGCAACAGTGCTATTTGACTCTAGTTCACAAGTCAGAATCATTGACAGGTTCTGGAGAGAGACATTTATTCCCAATCACCCAGTGCAACCACTACAAGAGCTCCTTGACCCTGGGGAAAGCCTCGATCTATATGCCGTAAATGGACAGTCAATCCCGTATGACGGATGGGTGGGGCTAACGGTCAACCTCAAAGGAAATGACAATCCAAACATTGAAATACAGGTCCCTTTTCTAGTCAGTCAGCTTCTACTTCCCCAGCCTCTACTAGAGGCTAATGTTCTTTAAGAGATGATTAACGGCCAAGAGTCCTCTGCTGATGCACAAGCTATGGTTATTAATCTTCTCCGAACAGCACTTGGCATGGAAGAAGAGCAATCAAAAGCTATGGTGAACTTCATACAGGTCCAAAAGACACCCGACTACAACATGGCCACAATCAGAGTGGGTAAAGAAGATGTTAGCATCCCAGCGGGTACAACAATACATGTGAGGTGCAGAGTACCTCCTAGCTTTGACACTGCTGACCCTGTTGTCCTTCATGAGCCCTCAGAAGAGAGTACAATCTTAGAACCGCTGAGTGTTGGTGATGGACTCTTAGAGATCAGTAAGAGCAGGTGGCCACTTGTCAGTGTGCCCATCTCCAATAACACTAGGCATGAAATCACCCTCCCCAAGAGAACCCCGTTAGGCTCCATCCAACACATAGCCAAAGTCGTTGAGATGGCAAAGACAGAGACACCACAGGCTACAACAGTTACGGCGGTAGTCAACAATGTTATCACCGCTGAGACCCCTTTGGTTGAGCCTTGGCCACCCCCTGTTGACCTAAGTCATCTTAGTCCAGACCAACAACTGATAGTGGAAGAGATGCTACATGAGGAGTCCGCAGCATTTTCCCAGGACGGCAGCGACATTGAATGTATCCCCTCTCTACAGGTGTCAATCAGGCTTAAGGATGACATCCCTGTTCAGAAGGCTTATGCTTCCATTCCAAAGCCGTTGTACAAGGAAGTAAAATAATATATCCAGGAGCTGTTGTTGAAAGGATGGATTGGAAAGTCCCAGTCACCATATGCTGCACTTATTGTTTGTTTGAGAAAAAAGGATGGGTCATTATGACTTTGTATTGACTACTGACTACTCAACAAAAAGACTGTGCCGGACAAACACCCTCTCCCCCGCATACAGGACTTCATCGACTCGCTTGGAGGCTATAGCTGGTTTTTCATCTTGGACCAGGGCAAAGCTTATCACCAAGGTTTCATTGCCGAGGGTTCCAGACACCTGACTGCCTTCACCACCCCTTGGGGTTTGTATGAATGGGTCAGAGTACCTTTTGGGTTGTCAAACGCACCAGCCGCCTTCCAAAAAAGCATGGAGGAATCTCCATGACGATGTCCTCTGTTTTTCCAGGTCCTTTGAGGAGCATGTTGAGATACTACGCCGCGTACTCCAAGCCCTACAGTGCCATGGAGTAAAGCTAAGGCCACAAAAGTGTGAATTATTTCGCAAGAAGGTTAGGTATGCTGGTCGGTTGGTGTCTGCATACGGGGTAAGGGTAGACCCAAAGCTATGTAGAGGCAGTGCGGGGGTTGAAGGAAAATACTCTACAGACAGTAGGGGATGTCAGAAGACTGTTAGGCTTCCTGAGATTTTACCGAGCATACGTGGAGGATTTCTCATGTATAGCAAGACTGTTATATAACCTACTCCAGGTAAAGGCCAGTTCACCACAACTCAAGCCTACAAAAAGGCAAATGGAGAACCCTCAACTGCCTTCACGCACCTCAGTAGAGTGGAAAAGCAAGCACCGGCAGGTTCTTGAGCGCCTCATCGATATCCTAACCAACCCACCAGTGTTGGCGTACCCAGACTTCGATCAGCCTTTTGTACTCCACACCGATGCCTCGCAACAGGGCCTCAGAGCAGTCCTTTACCAACACCAAGATGGAAACATGAGGGTGATCGGCTATGGGTCCCGCACACTAACACCAGCAGAGCAAAATTACCATCTCCGCAGTGGCAAGCTTGAGTTCCGAGCCTTGAAGTGGGCAGTATGCGACAAATTCAGGGATTACCTGTTTTATGCTCCCCATTTCATTGTCTATACTGATAATAATCCTCTGACTTACATGATGAGCACCGCAAAGCTTAATGCAGTGGGTCATCGCTGGGTAGGGCAGCTTGCAGACTCATTTTGAAATCAGGTACAAGCCAGGCAAACTGAATGTTGACGCAGACACCCTTTCTCGTTGTCCCCTTGACATCAACTCTTACATAAGTCAGTGCTCAGAGAGAATGTCAGAGGAGGCAGTGTGTGCCACCTGGGAAGGGAGCAGAATAGCCCAGCAAGGAGAAGTAGCATGGGTGGCAGCCCTTACCATTGCATCCCAACAACAAACTCGCACAGAGCCGTTCCCGGCAATTGATCACAACAAACTGGTGAGCGAGCAGCGGAAAGACCTAGTCATTAGTAAAATCCTGGAGTCAAAGGAGAGTAACACCAAACTGACTGAAGACAAACGCAGGACATTGGACAAATCTACAAGAAAGTTCTCAAGAGAGTGGAACAGGCTGTATGTGGAAAATGGCCTCCTGTATAGGAAAACCCTTGGTCGCAAACAGCTAGTCTTGCCAGCCACCTATAAACAGACAGCCCTCACGCACCTACACGACAATATGGGACATGTTGGTGTGGAAAGAGTTTTGAGCTTGGCAAGAGAACGATTTTATTGGCCTTTTATGAAAAGGGATATTGAGCATTACATCACAAGTGTCCTTGTATAAAGCAGAAAAAGCCAGCTTCACATGACAGAGCGCCCATGGGGAATCTTACATCAAGTTCACCCCTTGAGCTTGTCTGTATTGACTTTCTCCACCTTGAAACCAGTCATGGCGGGTACAAGTATATCCTGGTGGTAGTCGACCACTTCACCAGGTTCGCCCAAGCATACCCTAGCAGAAACAAGGCCGGCAAAACTGCTGCTGACAAGATTTTTAATGACTTTGTTCCTCGGTTCGGATACCCAGTCAATCTTCACGATGACCAGGGCCGGGAGTTTGAAAATGAACTATTTAGAGCTCTCAGACAACTATCCAGGGTGCACCATTCCAGGACCTCCCCATATCATATCCGGCGGAGAGGTTCAATCGGACTCTGTTACAAATGTTTCGAACACTAGGTGAAAAAGAAAGGGAGAACTGGAAGGATCACCTGTCCCATGTCATCCATGCGTGTAACTGCACCAAACATGAGGCAACAGGCTATTGTCCATAGTATTTGTTATATGGTCACCACCCATGTCTTCCCGTTGACCTCCTCTTCGGATTGGTAGCAGGGGAAGTAACAAATACGGCAAGTGGGTACGCAGGAAAATGGAAAGAGAGAATGATCGAGGCATATAGGATAGCAAGCACTAACAGCCAACAATTGAGTGCCAAAGGCAAACATTATTATGACAAAAGAAACAAGGGTGTGACTCTTCAGCCAGGAGACAGGGTCATTGTCCGTAACTTGTCTAAAAGAGAAGGCCCATGTAAACTAAAACCCTATTGGGAAAAGACAATCTATATCGTCAGAGAGCAGCTTGGTGATAACCCAGTCTATAAGGTGAGCCCCGAGACAGGTAGCCGTCCCATCCGCACTCTCCACCGAAACCTGTTGCTCCAAGTAAATGACTTACCTGTAGAGCCACAAGCTGTGAACACACCTGTCAAGTCACAAAGGAGAAATAGAGGATTAAGAAGACCATTGAACACAGCCATACCAACACGGAACCACGAGACAAGTGAATCAGACGAATAAGAGGAAGGACCACGCTATTGGTTGCAGGTACCAAGAGAAATGAGTGGAAAATGCCATAACTCCTTAAAGGGGTACTGGTAAAACACAGAGCCATACTGAGCAGGGAGAAGTAAATGTCAGGGAAACTGTTCCTGTGGAGTCGGCATCGGAAAGAGGAAGTGTCGTCAGGAAGGAGCAAGAGAGACTAAATGGAAGTGCGCCATGCGCTGATGAACCGCAGCTTTATGACTAGCAGGAGCTGGCTCGGGCTAATGACTCGGACAGAGAGGTCCAAGAAACTTCGCCTAACGTGCAGCCTACACTGAGGAGGTCCACCAGAGACAGATGTCCTGGTCAGATGTTCACATACACTTCCTTTGGACAACCAACCTTTCAACCGCGTCTTATTGTGGGTGCGATCGGAACACGGTTTACACACACCAGTATCTACAGTCTTACTTCCACCCATTCCAACCTACACCCATTATCCCTCCCACATACCTGCCAGTCACCTATCCTATTCACTGCTATTGAATAGTTGACAGACATTATAAGTTTACACAGGGTTACCATTAATGTTATGTCTTCAGGTTTTGGGGTATCCCATAGGTTCATGCGTCTGATGTTTTGTATATTATGGAGAGTTTTTACATCTCATGGGGAAAAAAACTGACAACAGTTGATAAGTTGTAGTTCTAGTAGCAAGTGTCAGGAGCGTGGGGGAGTGTGTGGTGCACCCAAAAAAAGAGAGAGAACAGGTGCGACCATTTTTTAGGTTTATTTAATTTAGCAGCAATTCCTCTTCATTTGCAGGACCTAAAATGATTCTTAACAACATAGGAGACAATTACATTATTTTAGTTGTTATATGTATGGTAAATACATTTAGTAGAAGTAAGCAGCACCCAGGTGGAACTGTTGGCGTCGGAGCAGTTGCGCCCCGGGGGATCATTGTTGTTTCAGGGGGAAACTTTTGCCCAGAACTCAGAAGCAATCTGGACGACGAACTGAATACTCCTGTCTTCATTGCTGCCGCATTATCTGTATTTTACAGGTCAGTAATTGGTTGAAATCACCATGGTCAACGTCTTAAAGCTTCGCTTTATAAAGACGAGTATTGAGGAAGTACTTTTAGACTGTTTTGAGCATTTTTGTCAAACTGTATAAAACGTAGGAACCCCATCATTCTCTAGAGTGGCAGGCAGGTCGCTGCGTTATGGGGTCATTGATTTATTTACCTATTTTATTTTGGACAGTGTTTATTTTGGGCTCCTACACATGGATAGTATTATAGTCGTTTAAGGATCTGATATCTTAATCACTGATGTAATGTAATTGTTAAGTGTTACAGGAAAATCTCCTAGAAGATGTTGAATTTAAATACGGAAGCAATCTGGATGACGAACTGAATACTCCTGTCTTCATTGCTGCCACAATATTTGTATTTTACAGAAATTCTATATTGTTGCTGTGGTACCAAACCTGGGACCCGTAACATCGACAATAAAGATTTTGGAATCTTTGAATCTTTAAAAGAAGCATTTTCTGATCTGACACACGATAGACATCATCTGTCAGATCCTTCCAAAGCCATTAGAAATCACTGTTGGAAAAATAAATCTGTTTTATGATGCAACAACGCTGCAGTAACTGATTTTTTGTCCATTTAGGCAGAAACGAGTTTTCAAACATTTACAAACCATCTCATCCCCTTTTAATTTGATATGGCGAACCTATTAGTTAACAGTTGCTTCTTTACACGTCCAGCAGTTGCAGGACAGCATAGTTATTCATTTTGAGTCATGTTTGTGTTTACTCTCTTCACTCTCTTTTAGCTCTGTCTTTGGTCCCTACCTTTTTCTGAGGGAAATATCTGGCTCTTTAGCTGCTAAATGCTTCACCAGCTTCTTGCTAACAGTATCTATCTGCTATTTGTTGCTGAGCACGTAGTGTGCAGTGGGTTCTGAGGGCTTTTTTGCTGAAACTTTCCGCTGGGAGTAAACCAAAACAGCAAAGAAACAATTAGCTTTGTCATTGTTATAATAATAAATGTGGTTAAGGTTAGGGAACAATTGTAGTCATGCTTTAAAAAAAAAAAAACAGTGTTGTCTGTAGGTTTAAAAAGGTAAACAGCTGTCTCCCATGATACACTCCAGTGTTTTAATGTTTTAATGTTCCAACCATGCACCCCTCCTCCTCCCTATGTGGACTCTGTGGCTCTATAACAACATCACCTTCACAAATTGCCCTCCTCCTTTGCTTCAGTCATAATTACTTCGGCCGCTAGAGGGATTTGTCACTTAAAACATGTCGTTTTGAGGCCGTTGCTGAAACGAGGACATTGTCAGCAGGTTTAGTCTTGTGTAACTAGAAGTGTATCTATAAAAGGCAAAGCTATGGACATATGGGCACTACTTTTTTATTCCTTTGTACAATTTTGTAGGGCTCCTCTTTTTTTATAATTGTTTCTGTTCTGAATAACATATTGACTTCTTGCTTCAGTAATATAGTGCTTAATGTGCAGTAAGTAAATATGATACACTATGTAGCTAGGTAGAGTGATTACGTTTTAGTATAATTTTAGATTTAAGTTATAGTAAGTTTCTTGTTTGGTTTTGTTTGGGTTTTAGCTTAGTGGGTTTGTTTTGGGGAATATTTTATGCCTTTTTTTGACAGCCAACAGTAAAGATATAACAGACAATCAGGTGAGAGATGAGAATGATGTCAGACCCCAGCCAAATATGAACCAGGGACATTACAGTTAATGGCTGGCACCTTACACCCCAGGCCATAATGCAGAGTGCCTGTAAATTTTACATTTCTTGAATGTAGGTTTTGTTTAGTTGACAAAAAAACAGAGTAAGCACGTAAACGAGTTTCTGCTTAATGATACAAAGTTAACACACTAGGCTCCATTGTGTTTGCTGATGTTTGAGTGCCAATGGCTAGTAGATAAAAAGATCCATCTCCCTGTTCTCAGAGGAGTCATAGTGATTTAAAAAAACAAAACAAATCATTGATCACACAGGTTCAGTGTGTATACACAAACTCCTATACTGCATAATGATACAGTCCATTGAGTCAGGTTTGTGTTTGTGTTACTTCAGGGGCCAGTGAATTTGAGATGTGTGAAGATGTTTTCTGTATAACATTTCCTGTAGTTTAATTTAGCAGAGAATGCTTTAGTGCAAAAACCACATGATCAATTTATGTAATTATTTCTTAACAGTTAATGTTTAATATAGCCTGTGCCCCATCGTGGAACAATCAGTCAAACGGGATAAGAAATATGAGGATGATGAGAGTCATCATATGCCAATAAAAATAAAAAAATCTAGTATAAGTTGATTGCTCATTAGTTAAAAGGTAAAAGGCATCACATTACAATTATTAATATTGTTTTATGTATATAATAAAAAAGGGTGTTCAAACTGAGAAGCAATGAGCTTGAATCATTCAGAGTTCTTGTCAAAATGTCATTGTTCAATTTGTGATGATATAAACCTCACTTTTGTGTTGATGGAGAAATAAACACATAGAAGACACCTTGTGAAAAACTGTGCCACATCTCATTGTTTGTCTTTGACAAAGGAATGGGTGTTGTGGTGATCAAATCATGGCCATTTCCTCCATTACTGTGACAGGAAGAGACGGACAGTGTTGGGGAGTAACTAGTTACATGTAACGGCGTTATTAAATTACAAAATAAATGTAACTGTAATTCGTTACAGTTCCTAAGAAAAATATGTAATTAAATTACAGTTACTAATCAAAATGTTGGTGATTACAAAGGAGTTACATCCAAATATATTCTTTCGGTAAAATGATTATTCACTCTATTCATATGTCCCAACAGCAACGCCTTTCAGTGCTGGAGATTCAAAGATACTTTCCTCATGAAAACAGAAAATGGGTCTAACATTACTGTACAGTGTAAAGTTTGTTTACCAGCAGTGAAAATGCT
>JAVQJL010041164.1:0-14541 GCA_036024295.1 Nannoperca obscura
GCGTGTGTGCGTGTGTGCGTGTGTGCGTGTGTGCGTGTGTGCGTGTGTGCGTGCGTGCGTGCGTGCGTGCGTGCGTGTGTGTGTGTGTGTGTTCTCCATTGACATGCAAATGTCCGTCCTGACCCAGAAGCCTGTCTGACCTGGTTCGGCTCTTTGTCCTCAGGAGAAAGAAGCTCTTAACAGCCAATCAGAGCGAGGGAGAGAGAGAGAGAAAGTCATGTGACCGCTGGCGTACCTTATAGACACACACACACACACACATCTCCAGCTGGCTGAAACAACAGCTACAACACATAATTAGCACAAAAGAGTAAAATAGCTGCAAACATCTGCAAGATCATTACGACAGTTCATCACAACAACATCTGGGCTGAAGTCAGTTTCACAAGAGGAGAAACAACTGCATTTAATAACTGATAAATATGACCTTTTATTTGTGTTGAGATGCAGCAGAGATGCTCTCCTGCACACGTCACTACTTGTTCAGTGTTTTGGTTTGTTATTTGCGTGATGACACATGAATGCAACACACAGGCGGTAAATATTCACGTAGTCTGGCTGACGATAGTTTTTTAAAAACTACAGAAAACCAAAACCATGCAGGAAAATCAACAGCTCAGGTTAACGGGCTCGGTGACGTGTCTCTCGGACAGAAATATGTGGCCAGAGGAACGTGCCTAAAAGCTGCTGTGTGGTGGGATGCACCACCAACAGGGTGAAGAACCCACAACTACGTTTCTGAAGAAGACAAAAGTGGATCCAGACGTGAGGCCTCAGCAGGAAGACGATTATTTAAGTTGCTAATCCGGCCTTTGTTGGGTTAAATTATGATCTTGCATTGGTGATTTCTTCAAATTATTGGGTAAGGAGAAGAGACAGGGAGATACACCGACCGACTGATTTAAATCTAATGTGTTTAGCTAGCTACAGGCACCTGTGTGCATATTGTGGCACCAGTTGTTTTCCCCTCCAGTGCTTTTCGGAGTATGACGCTCTATTAAAGCAGTTACAGGCAGTACGAGGATGATTATTGGTCTTGAATAAAGTTGAACAGTAGACGCAGCTCTTACGATCTACTATCATATTTAATGGCTGTTATCGTAACCCATAATTATCATAACCCACTAATGTAGTGGGAAAAAGGTTTGTACTCTGCGACGTCTGGCTTGGAACAGGTTTTAATAAGCAGATGATGATAATAATCGTGATGATGGAGGCGGGGACTCCCGGGTGGAGCTGCACCTTCCCTGATGCTCCACCTGCTGGGTGGCGTGCCAGGCTGTGTGCTCCATCCATCACACCTGAACATGTGGACCATGTGGATCACATGGAGGCTGAATGATGGATTCAGGGACACAAAATCTAGATCCCAATTTCTTTTTGATAAACAGCAAATTGATTGAAGTGTCTCCGTTGACCTCCACAGAAAGATTTGACATCAGTTCCATAAAAACACACCAAACAACATAACCGCAACAATGTGAGCTCACTTTTCAAAGTGTATCAGCATTCAAGAAGTGATTTTTACAAATGAATTACATTGAGGTGTTATTTTACAGTAGCTGTTTCTGGTTGACAAAAGACTTTAAAGTTACCGGGAGGTGCATTACTGCTCGTTTGAGTCTGACTGCACCCACCAAACTGATATCAGTCCTTTTTGTAAGACATGTAATGCTGCTCATGTTACAGAAACAACACAGACCGCTTACTGTGAATGTAGTGAAGGCAGCAAAAAGCGATTTAGTAGCTTACCAATGTACTGTTTTGGAGATGGAGTCCAGCTGCGGCACTGAGACACTTAAAGGGAGTCAGACAGGAGAACTTCTCAGGCTGCGTCTCGTCTCCTAAATGTCTCGTCAGTCTCGGAGATGTTGTCGTCCACTGAGTGACGGCAGTACAACTCTGAGCAGATGTGAACAAGTCCACATGCAGTCACAGCAGCAGGATATATGAGCAGAACATGTTTTTTGTGTTTTTTTCTCAATAAAACTGCTACAAAACGCTTGAGGCCATAGATCAGTTCTGACATGAATATGAGCTGCTGGATAAAATCTATTTGGTTCATTTTGGGGTGCAGCCGACACACCTGGGAGTGAGTGAGTGAATGAGTGAGCTCTGTGAGGGGTGATTTGTATCTATGGCTGTAACACTTTCCATACTGTATTTGTGCCATTCATCATGTTCAGCGTGCTCTTTGTGTTTGAAAGTACAGAAGAAACCTGATGCTGATCTCTTTTCTGTCGAGCAGCAGTTGTTGGCAGAACACTGCAGACTGGATTTGAGAGAAAGTCTGCTGAACATTGAAAAAACTTGAACTTTGACCCGTAAGAGCTGTAAGAGAGTGCAACAGAACAGATGGAGGTTTTTAGCTCATTAGCTCATAGCTAGCTCTCCCAGAGCAGCACACCTGTAAGCGATCATTGCATAATTGGTTAAAGGGAGACGTCTGCGCTTCATAAGTTTCCAACTAATAGAGGGAGGATATCCTCAGCAGTGATCGTACTGTTCAGCCAGGGTAAAAAACTCATGATAAAGAGAAATGAATCAAATGAAACATTTTCAATTTAAAAAAACTATTGCACGTTGGCCTTCTAGGTTTGATTTTTCTGATGTCCCAGAAGCCCACTAGCACCTGGAAAGAGACCGAGCGCAATGCCACAATATGCAACCAAGGGCTGAAAGGCTAACAGCCTGAAGCTAGCTAAAAACACAAGATTTCTGCATGTCAAAGGATTATTTTAGCAACCTGTGTCTACCAGAGAGAACAAATCCTGTGGGTTTATCTCAGTGTCTCTTCTCAAGCTAAGTTACATAGTACTGTTTAGCTTTCTGATTGAGCCACTTTCGACAAGTGCTACAAGTGCTAAAGCTATAAGTTGCTTTAACTTAACTTACAGCAGTAGGTATAACTGACAGTTGGATTTTTGGATATTTGACTGGATCCACTTTTGTCTTCTTAAAGGTTCTGCAGCTTATACTAACGTAGTTCTGGGTTCTTCACCCTGTTGGTGGTGCGTCCCACCACACAGCAGCTTTTAGGCATGTTTCTGTTGTTTGCTAGCAGAACGAAGTGACAAGGAGACTCCTTCACGCAATACAAAGTCAGTGGAGAGCGATGAACAGTTTCCCCCTCCGCTGTGGGCCAGACTCTCTATGGCACAATAACAGCTTTATCTGAACACTTGTTTTCTGTCTGCCCTCCAGGAACACTGAATCAAAACAACTGGGCCAAGAAGTTTCCATTCTGCAGCAACGCCAAGCAGTCTCCCATCAACATCGAGGAGAACCTGGCTCAGGTGAAGCTGCAGTACCAGAAACTGAGGTTTGACGGCTGGGACAGCCTGACCACCGACAAGACGACCATCAAAAACGATGGCAAGACCGGTAAGAACTGTTGGTGTGAAGACGCGACTGTGGATCGCTGTTTTCAGGCGCTAAAGCAGCTGTAATATATGATTTTTTAAAATATACAATAACAAATGATCAAATGACAATTTAAAATGTCTGGTAGTGACGAGGCTACAGAGAATCGTCAGCTGAATCTGCAGATCCGCTCGGCTTCACGGAGCCTTACAGTGAATTTCAGCTCGTTGTTTGTCTGGCTGCAACTTTGCTATTTTGGTTCCCTCTTTGCGCTCTCAGAGCATCGTTTTCACAGAGAAATCTGAAAGAAACCCACTGTACATAGCCTACAGCTTGAATAAAACTAATACTGTATTGTGCCGACGTGAAATAAAACAAACAACAAACTTAGCTGCTGAAGAGCCAGACGTTTCCCTCAGGAGGTGGTGGAGACCAAAACCAGAGCTCAAAGCAGAGTGAATACAGGGATGTGTTGCTTTGTGTAAATAGCCCGCGGTTTGCTAACATTTTAGCCACAACTACTTTCTAAGGTGATAATATGTCAGTGTTGTGTTTTCAGCCTGAAATAAATCATTGAGTGCAACTTTAACGTTTTATTTGCTTCTTTAGCAGAACACCACGACACGGCTGCTTTGATCCTTAGCACTTCTAAGGCTAATATTTATTTTATTTTATTTATTAGCATTGCATAGTCCAGCGTTCATCCAGACATCATAAATTAGTAATGTTGGCAGGAATTATTCCTGTTAAAGTCAAATGAAAATGAAAACAACTTTATAATTCTTCTCATTGCTATGAAGAAGTATTCTTAGAATCATTTAATTTTCTATGATATTGAATGCATCTGAAGCCATTTCTAAATCTTTTTTTTAAGTGACTCGTCAAGACTTCATCAATTTTAGTTTTAATTATTTTAGTTCCTTCCTCCCCTCTTTGTCCCTCCTTCCCCTCCGTCCTGAAGTGTCGACCTTCGGTTTTTCTGGTGACAGTTTCTCCCACATAGATACTTAGCGATAGCGCCTTCTCTCATACAGTGGTGTCCTATTGTAAAGGATACAGTTACCACGATCCAGAGCCTTTTATATATTTCTTTGCTCTAAGTGGAGTGAAACACAATAACCTACAGTGTGCATTCAAGGTAATTGTTAAGTGAAATTGTAGACAAGAGGGATCCCACCTCGCCTTTCCAAAAGCTCCAAATGGTCGAGTCCAGTGCTTCTTAGCAACGGGACTCTCAGCGAAATAAGAAGCACTCTGTTGTAGTTGTTGTTCGGCCGCCAGCTGCACCAAAGGCTTTTATAAATGGAGATGTTTGGTGGACAATCTGAGCACGATTCAGGCCGACAGTACTTAAACCTGTTTTTATCAGCCCACAAATGGGCCCAATGTAGGTTCAAGGCACGGACTACCATCCATACACTGTCTTTCAAAGGCCCGGGGCCGTCGGGAGTATGCTCAGCCACACATGGAAGATTCAAGTGTTAGAGAAAGAGGTGGTGGATGGAGCGTATGGATCGGTTCAGGCCTTAATACAGGGCCAACAAACTTTTCAACAGGAATGAATCAGCGACAAGATGAGTCAATATTTGCCCTCTCTCTCTCTCTCTCTCTCTCTGGGAAATTGTTTTTTAGACAGGGTGAAAAGAAAACACAATAGAGCACAAGACACACAGAGACCACAGACAACAAAGAGGACATGAATGAAACCAACCACATACAGATAAAAGTGGGGGAAGAATAAAAACCTACCGAAAGCAAACAGTGTCTTTAGTGTGTTTAGTGTTCGGACGATGGATGTTTTTGCACGTCAAAATCTGTAGTATCTGTACAAGACAATAGTCACATTCTGCTTTTAAGGGGGTGGGCTAAGATGTACAGTATAGTACAGAAGATGAAAGGACTATAATCCACCTTTATTAGACCATCAAAGAACGTTTCGATCCTCCAGGCGACCTTTTGTCAGGTCAAACAAAGACCGATCCTGAAGAAGATCCCCTTGTTGACTGAGTCATTGTTTGATGGTCCAGTAAAGGTGTTAGCAAAGTGCTGTACAATGAGTGCATTGAGCTTTGAGTCTTTAGAAGCATATTCGATCTAGATGGTAACGTTTGACGGGTAAATTCATAAGAAAATGGATTGCGGCTGCTGATCAGTTGCAACCGCTATCCGCCCCATCTAAAGGTCAGATTAACAAAAGATATTGCGCTAATGACATCACACTGTAAACAATCAGAAAGTGATATTTGCCTGGCATGATGATGCCTTCGTCTGGCTACTGCCATGATCACTGGAAAGTCTAGGCGTGAAGTCCCTCATAAACGTGCCTTCATTAACCACCAACTCTCTGAAGACGCTAGCAACTTTCGCTCTAACTGCATGTGGCTGTTAGCGCTGATGTTTATGAATTGGACTTTTTGTGCAGTGAGGTCGATTTTGCACCAAATGTCTGCGTATTGTACCTCATTTAAATATGTGCAAACAGCAGCGAAGCACGGGCACGTTTCTTTTTGTCTTACTATTTTCTCATTTCTATGTCTTTTCTATTTTCAGTGGCGGTCGATGTGGGTGGAGACTTCTACGTCAGCGGCGGGGGTCTCAGGTCAAAGTTCAAGGTGGGACGCATCACCTTCCACTGGGGGCGCTGCAACGCCTCTTCAGAGGGCTCTGAACACAGTCTGGATGGAGTCAAATACCCTCTGGAGGTGAGACGTCTTGTAATATGTGACAAAAGTCCATTCAGTCTGTTATGAATGTAAATTAACACATTTTGTTAGACTTATTGGGTGTGTTTGTTCCCTAAAATAGCAGCTGATTAATTTTTTTTTGTATAATTAACTGGCAGAACACATTAGGAAAATCAAGTATTTCTAGAGATATATGAACATTAATTTCGTTGATGAGACTCCTGTTATAAGGACAATACTGGCATTAATTATCTCGCCAAAGCTTCACTTCTTGATCATATTTAAATAGTTAAAGAAAAGAAAATCTGTGTCTGAGTGGAAGGATTTTATTTACACATGCTTACCCAAAGACACTTTACCAAACAAGATTATGTTGACATGATTTAAATCATTTTGGTAGGAGAAAGGTGGCAACAAAACACACTTTTTTTCTGTCCACCTGTGTTACATAGCCTACTGGATTTCTGTTTTCTCCCACAGATGCAGATCTACTGTTACGAGCCGCATCGCTTTGACTCTTTAGATGAAACCATCAAGGCCGGAGGCAGAATCACAGCGCTCGCCGTGCTGTTTGAGGTGTGCATGCTTTACAAGGCAGATGATCATGTTGCCTGATAACACTGAGCTCAGTTTACAAGCTTTTCTGTCAGATGTCTTCCAAAAAAGAACATCAATACCCTTTTATTAGAGGAATGAAACAACTAGACCTGGTGGAAAGTAAAGCAGACTATTTATCTGCTAATTTTAATAATTTGCTAAACTAACCCAAACTGTTAAAACAGCTTAACTAAGCTGTTAGCTAACCTGAACCAGATGGCTCTAGCTGCCATTTGACCTCTTAGCTAACCTAATTTGAAGCAGTTTTTCCAGCTCAACTGCACCATTAGCTAGCTAAGAGTAACCAAACTGTTAAACATAAACTAAACTTTTAGCTCAACAAACCCAGACAGTTTTAGCAGGTAAACACAAGTTACCATCCATCATAATATCATAACTGTTTTAGTTGTTAATTTGATTCATTAATCTAACCCAAACTGCAAAACAGCTTAACTTAGCTGTTAGCTAACCTGAACCAGAGTGCTGTAGTTGCTATTTGACCCCTTAGCTAACGAAACTTGAAACTGTTTTGCCAGCTAAACTGCACCATTAGCTAAGAGTAACCAAACTGTTAAACAACTAAACTAAACTTTTAGCTCAACAGACTCCTACGGTTTTAGCAGATAAACATAAGTTGCTAACTCTCATAATGTCATAACTGTTTTAATTGCTAATTTGATTAATTCATCTAACCGTTAGCCATTAGCTAACCTGAACCAGACTGCTGTTGCCAATTCGACCTATTAGCTGATCTAACTTGAAGCTTTTTCCAGCTAAACTGCACCATTAGCTAGCTAAGAATAACCAAACTGTTAAACAGCTTAACTAAACTTTTACCTAAACAGACCCCGACAGTTTTAGCTGGTAAACTTGAAAGTTTTTAATCCACCAAACTGTTTTTGCTGCTAAATTAAACAACACTGTTTTAGCTGTTTGTTTGACTGTTTTGCTATCTGATTAAACTGTTAGCTTTACTTAAACTCAGGGTTTAGAATACATTAAACCCAGTAAAACACAGCATTGTAAAATGCAGCTTTTTGGGGGTATGTTTGGGTTTACAGTTAGCTCTAATGTATGTAGTTAATTGGGTGTAACTGTTGTAAGTTAACAGGGAAGCTAACAGGAGGTATTGACTATAAGCTGAAAAGCCTTATTCCTGTACACAACACAGACTTTTTGAAGTTTGAGTCAGTGCTCATTTCACAAAATGATTTCAGAAGCTTAAATCTGAAATTGTAAAAGTTGGCAGGTTCAAAACACAGACTGACTTTATGGGTGACTTTTTGTTGAAGATGATAAAAGTCAGACTGAGAGAATGAATCAAAGACGTGCAGTGATATCATCAGGATACTGTAGTAATACCTCAGTGTGTTTTAAATTGATTCATTTTTTGGCTTCGGATCCTTGCAGCTCTTCGCGTCTGTGTTTTCATGTTCTTTGCCAGGGTTCGCACTGAGCACCATGAATACTTTGTCTTTTGCTTTGCTTTGTGGAGTTGTTTTTAGCCTCCGGCCAGTTTGGCATGTTCGAACCGATAGAGGCCATGTTGGGACAAAAGTCAGAAAAACATCTGATGTGAAGCTGCAGGCTTTGTGTGTTTTTGTGTTTGGGGCTGTAGGTTGGGTGGAGAGCAGGGTGGGACAAACTATCAATCAACACACACAACAAAAGCTAGTAAATCTTGTTTTTGTGCTCTAGCAGCCATAACTGGCTTTGTTTGGACTTTTTCTGAGTTGAGGGGCTTCTGGTGGCTTTGTTGGTGAAAGTGAATGTTATGTAACTTGAAAATCCTGGGTTTGAATCCGGCCTGGAGGTCTTCATCGCACATCATTCCCCCTTTTTCTTCATAAGAATACAGGCTATAACTTTTTTTTTTTGCATGATTCCACTCGTGTTTACAGAAACTACAGTCCTTAAGCTTCACCTCTCAGTAATATTTCTGTGTGTAGGCTGAAGGTGGCACGATGGATGTCTGTGCTGATCTCCCGTCAGACTGGGTTAGGTGATGAACACCACTTTGTGTGTTTTGGATCTGACATCAAAGCCTGTTGCAGTTCCCATGAAGCTCTTTTACTTCCAGCCTGTTATCACGCCAAAACTCAGGAATCCTAACCCTACCCCACAGCATTTTTATTATTATCAAAACCCAAATAAATACTTAAATACAAATGCAGCTTCCTCTATCTCCGTGATCTCTGTAACCAGGGTTACTTGCGTAGTTGCAGTTGCCCGGCGGTGTGTAGAAAGATTGTAGATGAACCTCAACTAATGATTTTTGTGTCAGAAAAAATATCCACATATTGAGTCAGCTGTAAAACTTGGACTCTAATATTCCTCTAATAATGGGAATAACAAGCCAGTCAGAATAGAAATGCCTCATGTTACCGCCGCAATCAATAGAGATTTGCCCGATCCCAGTTTTCCATCAGGTTTTAAACCTAATCAGTTCAATAGGAACCTGATTACCATGTAAACTAATAAGTATTCTTTGTTTGTGCATCAAGTGGGACAGAAGCCGCTGCTCTGAAACAACTTAAAAAGATTTATAGCTCGGAAACAACAAGAACTAAGCCGAAAATAACCCCACTCCTTCTTCTGTTATATTTCTGACAGATTAGACACTTCACATGTAAACGGCTGGAAAGAAATAGCAGGTTGAAGAAATACTGCCCATGGAACCGCAGCTAGTGTAGTGAGTTGGCTAAAAGTCTTGGATGAATAGAGGAAATATAGTTAAAAGTTATGGATAAATAGAGGAAATATAGTTAAAAGTCTTGGATGAATAGTTAAAATGTTCAGCTTCTTCCGCTCCAAGTGGAAGTTAATGCAAACTTGACCAAACTGACCTAAACACAGAGAGATTCTTCTTCTCTCATGGGTTTGAGTCCAGTTCGGTTGATTCTAACCAACAGTGTCCTCTTCCTTAATGCAGTTTGTGTTAAACTCTCTATAATGTTGGTTTTCTGTTGCCAGACGAGCGTCGAGGAGAACATGAACTTCGCTGCCATCATAGACGGCATCAACAGCGTGAGCAGATACGGTACGTCAGTTTCTTCTTCTTCTTCTTCTTCTTCTTCTGAGCTCATCCAAGTCGTCTCCATCCTCCGTCCAGGAAAGAGCGCCGAGGTTTTACCCTTCGCCCCGCGGGGTCTCCTGCCGAACTCCACGGAGAAGTTCTTCATCTACAACGGCTCTCTGACGACGCCGCCCTGCAGCGAGACGGTCGAGTGGATCGTCCTCAAGGACACGGTGGCCGTCTCCGACGACCAGGTGAGCAGTCAGCTGCCAGTTTACTTCTTCTTCCACCAGCCAGAGTGGCTTCACACGTTTGTGTAAGGTTTGTCTTAATTTGAAAGAAACTAAACAACTAATACACATTTAATGAGTTCATTAAATATTTATCCACTTATGGTTTCCATTTTGAATTCTCCCTCTATCACATGACTTAAAATGCACAAAACTAAATCCAGACACCAAACCGCGGTGCACACAGCGTCTTCGTGGTCTTTGACAGCCTCCAGTTTTAAGTCGTTGGTGCTCAGAATAAAGTTATTATTGTCTTGCTGCTGGTGGAAGCGTGTTGTCGACAGTAAACACTACTCTCTTCACGTAACTCCCCGCTGTCGCTTTGTGTCTTTTGGTTGGTGCGTTGTTACCTTCTTGCCTGGGCGTTCATATTGTCTTTTGATGAAAGAAAACGCTCGCCCTCTCTGTCTTTCTTCTTCTTCCTATTGTTGAAACATGCGCCAGACTACGTGCTGCGGAGGCGTCACTCTGCCCCCTGCAGGTCACTTGTAGAACTCCATTAAATAATCAGGAGACGTAGCTAACCCAGTGGCAGGTGCTAATTTCCAACCCTGGTGCCAGCGTTTGTCAGGGCTCTTCAAAGTATCATAAAAGCATTTAATTTAGCATTAATAATCAAAGTAAGGTATAACAAAGTATAGTTCATTCGCACTTAATTAAAGTGATACCGTTTGTTTTGTGTAACATTACAGTTTGTGCTGTTCGGTGTGAGCTGGATGTTACGACGGTACCGGTGCTGTTTACACCACAAACTAACAAGCTGACGTTACAAAAAACGGGTCAAAAGCAGACGAATACAAACAGTCCTGCTGGAAATATGACCTTAGTGAAGGTTTTTGTTTTAGATCATAAAGGTGTTGCTTTAACTGTATGATTATTTAAGAGGGCTGTCTTAAAAACAGAATGAATCTATTTCAACAAATACTGAACATTACAACCTTTAAAGACGTTGTGTTAGTTTTAGAGACGTCTTCCTGATGAACTGAGAGTAAGTTTCAAGTGTGTCAAAATAGATTTTTATAGAAATGAACTGAAACCAGCGGCTGCCTGAAAGGAAGACAGTCTGAACTCTGACTGAAGAACAGTCAGCAGTGATGTAAAGTGTGTGTTTTGTATATACGAGGCTACAAACTGGTTTTGGTAAGTAACTTAAATACGGAAACGTTGAGTCGGTAAACAACCTTTTAGAAACGTCTTCAAGAAGCTGAAAGGAGGAGTTTTCATACCAGAGCTCAGAAAACACAAGGAGAGGGTGAGACAGATACACGCTGGCTGTCAACAGACTGTGTGTGTGTGCGTGTGTGTGTGTGTGTGTGTGTGTGTGTGTGTGAGACTGCCCTCGGGGCTACAAGTGATTGACAGCCACACAGACGCACTCATTACATCCAACAAATATTAGCTCACAAAAGACCTTTACGGTATTTAGGCTTGAACACATGGACACACACACACACACACACACACACACACACACACAGTTCAACAAACACATGGACACACACACACACAGTTTAACAAACACATGAATACACACACACACACACAAACAAAAGGTTTTCCACAGAGCGGTCGTGGTGTGACGCCTGCTGAGGCTCAGACATCAGCTGTCAAAAGGCATGAGGCCACACACACACGCACATGCAGTCACACGCACACACACTCACACACACACGCACTCACACACACACACACGCTCCCACACACATACTCACGCGCGCACACACGCACACACACACACACACACACACTCACATGCACACACACACACACACACACACACCTTAAATACTGTAAAACATCAGCTGATAAAACACCAATAACTGATCAATCAAAGAATAAAACCACCAGTCACCAGCGTTTCTTTGCGTTGGTTATCCTTCCAGGGTTCTCCAGAGCCTGACGTGTCTCAGCTGGTCCACATTCCAGCTGCCAGAACTTAATACTTTAAGGTCACGGCTTTAACAACCTTAATGAGCTCGTCTGTGCTGCAGAGTCTGTGCAGAGGTGACTCACCTGCGCAGGTAAGCAGGACGGCTCCAGCATGATTCCCAGCTCCTGCAGGCCTGTTCACTTCCACACTGCTCAGAGAGCTGCTGCTGCTGCGACACCAGGATGATTTACATCGACATTTATTGCATCAACAGACTCTCAACAAGTGTTTGAACATAACAACATACGTTATTCGTTAAATCGGTGTAAAGATAAGAGAACAAAGTAATTTAGTGCAGATACAAAAAGTTAGATTTTGATAAACAGTTAATTGCTTCAGTAAATGTATCAAACCTCTAAACATTTGTGAGGATTTTCTCAGTTTTAAATCTTTATAAAGTGGAAATCTTTGGGTTTATTTGGACTCGTTGGAAATAATGTTTGACATTTTATTTTTATTTCCTCACAAGAGAAATTAATGAAACAAATAAATAACTTCACTAGTTTGTAATGATGTTACATTTAAGACCACAGTTTGTTTTATTTTACTATTAACTATTTAATATATATAATATATATATATAATGTATAACTATTTGAGTAGCAGATGGCGTCTTTAACTGTGTTTTGAGAGTAGCTTGTGTAAATTTATCTCAAACATTTCAAACAAATCCCCCATTTTTCCTTCAGAAAGAATCGACTGAAATCACAAACCACTACAACCGACATGTTCTACGAAACATGAACCAGCTTTTGGAGCCGTTTATGACGTTGAGACGAGCTTTAAATGGTGTCTGAACCTCGAGGTTCTCAGCTTCCCCGTGCAGCATCCCTGTGATGCAGGACCTGAAGCTCGCTGGCTCACATGAGTGGAAAACCTGAACGTCACAATGTTGGATGAAAACATGTCGACAGACGAGGTTGTCTGTTTTCCGGTGAGATATGACACTCGGATATTTACTCTCAGAGGTGATATTGACCAAAATGTAAATATTGTCACAATGTCTGGTGAAGAAAACGTCCCGGACGACATCCAATAATCGTCTGTAGCTCACTGAGGAAAAGGTGCATTTGTTTCAAACTTCTCATGGAGTTCAAAGACACCGAAATGCAACTTTTCACATTGGGGGGAAAAAAGTCAAAAGATTCCCAGGTTGGCTTTTTTATAAATTGCTCACACAAAGGCGATGCCTCGTGGTGACTTGACACGGCAGCAGAACGAAAGCTCAGGTCCCCCTGAATCATACGATGTGCAACACTTGAGACTGACTGAAAGAATAAGGTCAGAGCTTCAATATGAAACCGTGTCCAGGCGTGTCTTTGTGTCCGAGGTACGCTGTTACGTTGTCCTGGCTCCTGTGTTGCAGCTGGAGATGTTCTGCGAGGTGATGACGATGCAGCAGGCCGGATACGTGATGCTGATGGACTACCTGCAGAACAACTACAGGGAGCAGCAGGACCAGTTCATGGGCCAGGTGTTCTCCTCCTACACCGGCACCGAGGAGGTCCTCACGCCAGGTACGCATCCAGAACCGCCACCACTGGAGGGGCTCGCAGTGTGGTGTTTGTCCTGAAGGTGGCACCGGAGCAAAAGGCTTATCTTCTGTACGGTGGCCATTTTAGGACATCTCAACACTCAGCTTGCCAGACTTGTCTCATCTTTTACTTGTCTGAGTCATGCTAACAAGTAGCTGATTAGCTAATAGCTATTTTTAGTTGTCGAGCTGCATCGTGGGTAATGTAGGCGCCGTATTTGTGACAAAGAATGTGTGGAATTTCTTTCTTTATTTCTTTTTTTCTGACAGTGTAAATCAGTTAAGTCCTCTTTTAAATACTAATAATTAAAGATAAAATGAGTATAATTTTGCTATAATATCTCCCCTTGAGTATTATTCCAAAGATGTCGGTGAACAACAACAACAACAACAACAGCAATCTATATTTAACACACAATGCTAAAGAAATACAAATACTAAGAATATTGAATTATATCTCATATCTTGGTGGTTTTTATTCATTTTAGGAGTAGATTTTTTTATTCAGTTCAGTCTCGAAAACACCTTTTAAATCCTTAGTGAGTCTCGTGAGTACCTTAATGTTCCTCATTAATCAGGTCCCAAGTATGAAGAATCCCAGGTTAATGCTAATTCAATCAGGTCCAAATAGATCAGAGACAAATGAAAAAAACTAAAAGGATAAGAATAAAACTCGAGTGGCCTAAATAAAACCTCCGTGACGGCGGGAAGAGGTCAGCTTGGTTAACCATCGATTTTTCGCGCTGCTCGCTGGTTGAATTCGATAATTAGTAATGAAGTGGTATTGATCTGTGGTTTGTGGGAGGTCTTGTTTACAGACCATATAATATTTTTATATGTGTATATATATCTTTGTCTGACCCCTCCACTGCCAAAACGTACCTATTTTAAAAACAGTTAATCTGGTTTGTATCATCCTGCGATACAGTTACACTCTCAGGTGTGTGTATTTTATATTATGGTACTATGGTACATTTTATTTCTATTTTTGTACTATATTTTTTCCTCCATGTGTTAACAACAGTATTCCTGTGTTCTTGGAACTGGCCAGGATGTAATGGTTGTAGTAGTAGTATGAAGTATTAATAACAGTAACGCTGGTGAAAGCAGCAGCAGCCGGTCCAGTG